>VDFB02123792.1:0-102658 GCA_007258455.2 Sequoia sempervirens | reverse complement strand
GCATGGTAGCATGCATATGTGGCCCTTTAAAGTTAAGGAAATGATAGTCTAGAATAATATCAATTGCAAATCTGTATACTCTTTCCTTAATACTAATGGAAATTCCTCAATGTGTTTAAGGTACATAGTTGGAGTGACACAAGGTTCAAATGTATTTTATTGTTATAGTTAAAGTACTCACTCCTCTTACAAAAAATGTCTACATTTATTGTTATATCTCAAAATAATCAAAATTTCTTTAACTTATGAGCCCTTTGTTTTCCAAAAGCTACCACACCGAAAATCATAATTTAATTCCAACCATGTAATTAATTGCATAGCCTACAACTTCTCCTCCTCCTATGTCTTCATCTTCTTTCAATTCATAATTGTCATATGATCCTCAAATATTTTAATGGATTTATGGTTAAGGCCTCATTTGGATACCCAAACCACCTACCCCACAACATCATAAAACATTCAAAACAACTACATTCAAAATATAGCATGTGTGAGGCACTAGCATTGCTTCTCTTACTTCCTCCTCTTTTGTTTTTCCCTTATTGCCCCTTGATTTTTTTATGAAAATACATTGAGAGAATACACTATGAGATAAAATAGGACCTCTTGGTCCTTTAGAGCTAGTGCAATGCTCAATGTAATAATGGTCTCAGGAAAAACTTTAGGACATATGATTGGCTTTCTTGAAATCTTATTGCATACAAGTTAGCCTCCACATATAAGCTTGCAAGTGTTGTTATTCAATATTTAATTATAGTCTTAGCTAACAAAATTAATCTTAAATGATAAGTTTTTTTTATAAGTCTTGACACCTCATTTTTGTGTGTCTAATTTTTTCCTTCTTGTGCTCCAATAGTTATGTATTTGACCTTGTCCACCCTTTGTTAGCAACCTATCCAAGATACTTATTATGGATAAACATGTTGTGTGCTTCTAGTTTGTGGTTTCCCCTTCCCTTCACCTTATTTAGTTACCCAAATTCAATATTTCTAAAAAATTAACTAAGTGTGGGGGTCATTTGAGGTTTCTATCTTGTAGAATACCCAAATGGGTATCTCTAATTCAAATTTGGGGAAATTTGGGATGAAAATAGTTGCTATTGAAAGTTAGAGCTTTGGTTGGTTCCTAGAACCTTGGTAGCCTCCAACAAAGTTCCCAAACCATCAGAACCTCTTACAATTCTTGATTCCCACTCTTTGTCCAATCCACAAGTTCCCATGCCTTAGCCAATTTTAATGAAGTGTTGGAGATTTCACATGTTCTTGAAACCATCTTGGAACTTTTGATGGTTTTTGGTTGTAGGTGAACCTTTGATGAAGGGTGAGGTTTGAGGAATAGATGGTCAAATTAATAAAAGGAAAGGCAAAGTGCTAACTTTTCTTTGGAGCTTCCTAGGGTTCCGAAAACCATAGGAACCCCCAACAATGTTCTAATTCACAATGTTTCCTCTGAAAAGAGAAAGATCAAGATAATGGTTCCAACAAATGGAAGGAAAAAAAAAGGTAAGTGATGTTAGATGTTTAGGTGTTTCCCAGGACCATGGGAACCTTTGACAATTTTCAATTATGTGGAACCCTTGACAAAGGTCCTTTAGCACTTGTGAGGAAAAAGCCAAACCCAAAGGCCAAAAGGGCATGAAGATAAGAGGAGCCAAGACATAAGGATAATCAAGAAAAGATGAAGTTTCAAAGCTTCTCATGATTCTCATAACCATGGTAACCTCCAATGAAGTTCCTAGTTCCCATTGAAGACTTGAGCCTCAATAGCTAGGGAAGAGAAGAAAGAGGGAACACAGACAATAATGCAAAACACAAAAAGTTGGTAGTTTCAGTGGTTCCCAAAACAACATGAACCTCTGATTGGTTCTTGGTTCTAGGTGAGCCCTTGACAAGTAATGAAGGCAACAAAGGTAAAGTAAAGGACTAAAGACACAAAAGAATAAGGTTGGGGAAGATAAGAAGGAAATAATAATGAAGTGTTAGATCTTCCCATGGTTCCTATAACCATGGGAACCTCCAAAAAGTTCTCAATTCCTAGCCAACCCCCAACAAGGGAAGACAATTACAAAGGGAAACCCAAATGTTGATGTTCAAGGATGAAGCAAGGCTAGAGAGCAAATAAAAGGGAGGATAAAGAGGCATCAAGTCTAATGGTTCTTGGAACTAGTGAAAACTTTGACTAGTACCTGAGGGCCTCCCTTTCACCAATTCACATTGCTTTCTACAACCACTCCCTCTATAGAACCATTAATACACAACCACCCTGCAGCTACCTAGATCTTGCGCTATAGGGACTCGATGAGATATTTCAATGCACTTTGGCACAATTTGTGAGGAAATAATAGTGCCCATGCCTCATTCATTATTTGTTGCTCTTTTTTATGGGAATGACACCTCTAAAATGCAATATCAATGGATTTTGTGGGTGTTTTCACTCATTCTTATACTCAGACCCACAAATCAACACTTTTAGGTATGGAAAGGGTCTATAGAATGGTTTTTCATGCCTCTTGGTTTTCAAATCAAATTGGCAAAAAAAACTTGTTCTCTGGGCATTGGAGGAGCTTGTGGTTAGGGTTCCCTTGTAAGGCACAACTTTCTTACAATTTGCACACCTTTTGACACTGAATATATCTGCCTTGGTGGCCATTTTTAATAAGGAAGATAAAATTTTGGACTAAGGAGGAGTAATGACATAACCAATAAAAGAAAGATATTCACAAGAAGCCCTAGGGTTTCAATTTTTAACTTTGGGTATTGTGATTTTGGTATTGTAATGATTTGGGTTTATCCCATATTTGTACTAACATATATAACCTTTGAAGATCATGCGATTAATGGCAAAATAAACCTTCATTGAGTGTCCCCATGTGTATGGTGTGCTTTTTGGATGTGTTCTATTTAGTTGGCCAACTTTAAGATTGTTAAATCCTTGCAAAGCTTTTATAAGTTATTTGTTCAACACAATAAACGATATGTATGGGCATGCTCATGGATTACTAAGTAGACTCGCTTAATATTTTGCAACTATCAATTGTTTTTATGCATGTATGTGTAGAGTCCAATTTTCTTGTGCATTAGAAAAGGCATAGTCTTTTGTGGTGTCTTGATTAAGATATTACCTTGGTTTCAATTATTACATGTTTGCTTAAATTTAGAGAGTTTGTTGCCCAAATGGATAAAGGCATTGGTTTGTGTCTGGCTTTCTCTCCCCGTCATACTCAACACATTCAAAATACATCAATCTAAAACATCTTTTCAATTTTATTTGTTTGTGTGTTCCAATTGCCATGCTTGAATGTGTGTAGAACTTTAAGGGGTTTATAAAACACACTCATTGATACTTATGTAGCAGATCATATGTTTAAAATGATGCTTAATCTTGAGTCTCCTAAACTATCATATAAGCATGAAGTGACAACTAGAATATGGATGCACTATGCAATGAGTATGGTTTGTGTCAAGGTGAGTGTTTAATTTCCATGGTAATATATATCCCAACATTTTAGGGAAACCCCCCTTGGTCTTGTAGAGCCAAAAACGAAGGAGGTCTTAACTCACCTCAACAATTGATCCTAAGTTGCCAAACTTGAATATAGGTTTGTGGTAATCTTCCTAAGTTTGACACCCCTAACACTTTGGAGATTATCAAACTTTACAGATTTGGAGTATACAACTCTAATAACCAACAATAAGATTGCAAGGTGCTAGATCCTAATACAAATTCATTGATTGATGGGGTCTTACATTCATTGCAATCTCACAAATGAACTATTTAGAGGTTTACATGTCTCCTTAAACTAAACCACAAACGAGATACCTACATGCAAGTTAATGCATATTTCTCCCTCGAAAGAACTTCAAATTACTAGACAATTCAATCAACAATGTGCTCCTTCCTCTCATGTGGCTATGAGATAGAAGATTAAAGAAATTACTATGGGTTCACTGCCCAAAGTGCCTTAAAATATGGATTATATGAATTTTTTAAGAAAATATTTACTGAACACGACAGAGACGATAAATGCTGCTATGTAACAAAGACATTGATCTACAAGCTAGGGTTGGCATATCTTATGAGTTTTTCTGATGTTGCCCTCTGCAATTTTACAAAAGTGCAAAGATCCATCTTGAAGATGACAGGAGTCAGATATGTGAAAAAGTGGTGCCCAGAAATATCCACAAAATCGTAGGAACAATATTTGAATAGAAAAATAGCGTGGAGACAGGAGAGGGGAACAAGGAGCCGAGACACGTATTGTTGGATTATTTATTCCAATGATTCAAGGGATATGATGAAGTTTAGTAATTGCTTTTAACAGTAGTTATTTTGGTAGAAATTATAGAAAAGTTCAGAAAAATCCCAGAAAACTTATGCTGCACGTTAAAACATATAAGTTCACTCCGATGGTTGCTTTTGGAGCCCTCCAGTATTTTTGCGTGATGGAGCTGTGAATGACATCTATGTATGGAAGGAAAGAACAATAAAAACTGGTAAATGCTTTGTTATGGCGATGAATTTCTGTTTTAATATAATTTTTATTTTGAAAATAAATAAATCAAGAAGTCCCCTCTATTGATAAACTCCACAATTTATTAACTGAAAGGATAAACTCCATATTTTAGAGTCCAGACTTTACAATCACATCTGTGCCAAATGAAACAGTGGGCTGACAAAATATACAGATATATCAATATGATGGGCCAATAGCATGCATCATATTCATAGAAAGAGTCCGCTTAGAGTTTGCTCTGAGGCTTTGTGATGCTCCCCAGAGCCTTTGCCTTCTGCTTAAGTTCAACCTTCTGAACTTTCCCTGTTGAAGACCTAGGCAGATCCTGAAATATCACAGTTTTTGGAGCCATAAAATGTGGCAATCTTGCACGACAAAAAGCGATGATACTTTCTGCTTTAACCTGCTTGGGTCCCTTGAGCTTCACAAAGGCACAAGGCGTTTCCCCCCAGTACTCATCTGGGCGCCCCACAACGGCAGCCTCGAGTATCTCTGGATGATTATATAGAATGGATTCAACCTCGATAGTACTCACATTTTCACCCCCCGATATAATAATATCCTTAGACCGGTCCTTGAGCTCAATATACCCATCAGGATGCATGACCCCTAAATCACCTGTCCTGAACCACCCCCCATCAAAAGCAGCCTCAGTGGCAGCTACATCGTTCAAGTACCCTTTCATGACGGTATTACCCTTAATCATGACCTCCCCAATTGTTTTCCCATCAGCGTAAACGCTCTCCATAGTTTCTGGATTCTTAATATCGATACCCCACAGCCCTAGGTGTGGGACACCTTGTCTAGCCTTCAACTTGGCCTGCTGTTCTTCTGGCAGAGAGTCCCATTGGGGTTTCCAAGCACAGAAAGATGAGGAGCCGCATGTTTCAGTAAGGCCATATGAGTGAACCATATGGAAGCCAAGCTTAGTCATGGTGTACAGAATTGCTGGTGGTGGTGGCGCACCACCAGTTACCATCTGTACAATGTGTGTAACAGGCTTTCTTTCATGGGGTTGGGCATTTGCAATAATGTTTAACACTGTAGGTGCACCGCCTAAGTGGGTCACTCTGTGCTGTACAATGGCATCGAATATTGCATTTGCTGTTACAATTCGTAGGCAGACATTTATGCCACCCTGTGCAGCTACGCCCCATGCAAATGACCAGCCATTGGAGTGGAACATTGGGACTGTCCAGAGATATACAGGCATGGACGTCATTTCACATAATAAAACAGATGCAAGGGTATTGAGATAAGCGCCTCTGTGACTAAATATGACTCCCTTTGGGCTGGAGGTAGTGCCAGATGTGTAATTTAGTGCAATGGAATCCCATTCATCTTCAGGCCACCTTGTTTTAAAGTTTCTGTCTGCGTTGCTCAGAAGGCTTTCATAAGTTAAGTATGCAGAGTCTATAGTTTGGAAATTTTGTCTACTATTCAGTTCAGGAATCAGTACTAGAATAGGCATCTTTGCTTTTTTATGTTGTGACAATAGATTTAAAGCTTCATGAACAACTTCTAAGAACTGGAAGTCTGCAAAAATAACCTTTGCCTCGGAGTGTCTCAGAAGCACAGACATTGTGCATGCGTCATGGCGGATATTTAAGCAACAGAGCACTGCCCCTGCCATTGGCACTCCAAATTGCAGCTCGTACATTGCTGGGATATTGGGAGCTACTACTGCAACCTGAAGAGATAAATGAGGATGAAGAAATCAGTTTACATGCATGTCAGTGTTTCATGTTGTTTCAGCACTGTTGTAATAACGTGGCTTAAATAACAATATATGTTTGTCTTGTCCACTCTAATCAAAGTAATTGTCCTTCCTTTACAATAATAAATGTTTATGTTTATAATTATAATCTCTGCATCTTTTGAAAGGCTATCTGTAATATCCCCTTTTGGGTATACTTAGATTCCTGCCCTAAAATCACAATTTCAAAGTAAGAGATACATTTTATTAAATGACAACTTCCAACAAACTCCGATTTTAACCCTGCAATAATGTTAGTCAATAATTCATAAAATAATTAATTTATTATTGTATTGTATGCAACATCCATTGCATTATTTGGCATATATAAGGTTCATTGATCTTCGAAATAGACAAGTAACTATCAATACGGATTCAAAGTTATTATCCACTCTATTAATCAACCACTGGGAAGATCGGAGAGGAAGCCACAATAGGATGCCCAGTGCATTTCTTTCTAAGCCCAAGGGCGGATAGCCAACCCCCTTGGCCCACTAATTGCAGACACTTCAGTCATCCATTATGGGTGGTCTACTTAGCATGAAATCTCATAACTACTATCTCTCTTGTACTTCCGTCTCTTCTTCCCATGATTGATTGTAGAGGAATAAGTAAAATGGGAGTTTAATCATAATAGGGATTGGATGAGAAACATGATAAGTCTGCCCAAAGCTATCCCAACTAAAGCCAAGAGCAGATATACCATCCCTCTTGGCCCCAAGTAGCGGACCTCCAGTTATCCACATGGAGTGGTCTACTTAGTGGGTAAACTTGTATCTGCATTCCTTATCCATGTTGTCTTATCCAATTCCATAGAGATTAATAAACATATCATCATCCACAATATACGTTATAGTGCATACACAATGCTTTGCTAAAATATAAACTGCTATACTCTAAGATGCAAATATATTAATGATTGATGACTTTTGCCCTTGTTTGTTGAGTGCAGATAATTATGTTTAATCTACTCCAATTGCCTCCTTGTTCGATCTGTTCTTAACATTCAAAAGATATTGCTTAGTCTAAATCAGACGAATAATAATCTACTATCCACATCCATATTAAAGAATCATAATTACTTCTAAGGCTCAATAATTGCTGCAAGCATCATTATTGCAAGCATCATTATTGCATAATCGTATATATATATATATATATATATAAAATTATATTTAACTTCCCTTATTGATTTGTCATTTGTCTTCACATACGTCTTCTTGAACCATCTTCTTCTGCCCACGCATTTCTTCTTCCAAATCTGATTATATCATATTAATGTATCTGCTGCTGTGCTCAGGAAACGCTCCTATTTCTGTCCTTATTCCCCATGCATATATCTGCCTTTAAACCTCTTTATCTGTCCTCCTGCCCCTTCATCCCAACTCATTTCATTCCTTTTATATCTTTATCTTAATATGAAGGGGTACAACTTTTAAGAAGAGATATCCTTATGAACGAATGTGACCTTTGGTTAACATTAATAAGGAGTCGGCCTTAATTAAAATCCCTCTATTTGTTTGATACTGCTTAATCTGTATTTCCATATGACCGCTGCCACCACTTGAACGCCGCTTTTGGTCAAGGTAAAGTCGGCTCATATTTAAGTTGGCCCAATATAAGATTGATGTTTATATTAATCTTAATTGCTGCTGCATATATTAATCTGGGTCATAATCGCTACCTCCAAGTAATCTTTTACTCGCTGTCGTGTATAATATTTCTGCTCCTCCTATTCCTATTTTCCCTTCCAGACTTGGGCGATATCAAAAACACACACAAACACATATATAATTTGAATCATGTAACAAAGGGATCGGCCAGAAAATATTATTTGTTTTGACTTGGGCGCAAGGGATGGGAATGGGCCCAAATAGGATATGATTTATTTTATATTTCATAAGGCAAGGGGTTATTACACTATCAATCCATAATATTATACAAAACTATGGATGATCATTGTCTATGATTTAAAACTCGAAGGAAAGCTCATTATTCTGTATGTCATATTAAAATGGTATCAGCATAGTCATGTGATATCATCCAGTTGTTTTAATTCATATGAAATAGCATGTACTCTTTATGTCCCGAAGTTGCAGGACTCTATGAAACAGTTTAAAACTTATGTGTCCAAGTAGCCAGGAATTCACAACGAATCAATATGGATTGGCTTGGCAAGACTCCACAGCAAGTCTATCCTAGTCAGAGCACGTGACTTGACCATGACCCAATATTGGATCATAAATATCATCAAATTCAGTTGAGTTGAATGACTAATAAGAATGCACCTCGAAAATGTAATTTTGTTTCAGGGGCAAAAACAGCATAATGACATATCTGAAGTGGAATTTTACTACATTTTTGGAATCCTATCAAAAATTTATTCACTTAACAAGATGGCTTCTGAAATTGAGCCTGTATGCAACAGTTATGGCCTCTGCAGGTTGCAGGAATTGTACAATAATCAAGTCACAGTTTTGTTTATATCAAAGGATGACTTACCTGACAAGGCATTTTTGCAGAAAGGGTGGTTTCATCTCCATCAACTGAAAAGAGGGGTGGTTAAAACATTTAAGTGTTGATCAATAGCATAGAACTTGGGAACAACATATATGAAAAGTAAATCTGTGTTTATGAATCGGGCAATCGAATATCCATGTAGGTTACAGATCAGGCAACCCAAAACCCAAAAACAGAGAAAAAAGCCCTCATTGGCAATTCAAAGACCTTATTTAGAGTAAACGAATCTTTTCGCATAGCAGTTTTGGAAGTTAAAGTCTGCATGCTATGGTCTATACTGCATGACAGAATATTTTAAAAACCGTGAATTTGTACTTGTCCAACACTGTCTTCTTTGCATCTAGAATCACGAATTAAACAGCAGAAGAATTTCGCTATACAATGTTCCCACATGTAATCAGGGTTTAGTGGGTTGTCACAAGTACCATTCATTCATTCGACAATACCATACAGGGGGCAATGCATAGAAAAATTCTAGATGATTAGGACTTCTTGCACATGACTCAACCTCTGCACCATTAGGACTCCTGATTTTGACATAGCCTCAAGAAGAAAACCGTTCAAGTCTGCCAAGGGTTCATTGCAATTGTTTATACGTTTACTTTCTATGTAAAAATGTCACTTGCCTGCAAATAGTTCTAATGATTAGTCCATAAGAAATGCATAATCAAGCTTAGAAAAACTAAACTTTTATGCCATATTGGAGCAGTTTATATTCTTCCAATTCTATTTGAGACATGCACCTGTCTCATTTGAGTATGGCCACATGTACACAGAAGTATGCCAGTGGTCACTCTTTCTTGCCTCCAGACGATGGCCCAGAGGGACTAGTGCACGTAATGATACTTGAGAAGACAATAAATTAAGGCTGTAGGGATCATACAATCTGTAGTTAGGCATCAATAAGGGTGAATAAGCTCACAGTTACATAAACCAGTCCATTCTTCTGGTCCATCACAACTCATTAATGCTATAAACATTCATAATTTGATGATTTTCTGATCAGGAACCTAAGTTCAAATGTTGCAAATCTATCTTTTGCAACAAGGTCTTCATTGTTGGCAAACCCTGCCTCCCTGCCTTCAGTGCCATTTCTTTCCCTAGTTAGTAGTAACTTTTGCATTAAACCCAACTATTGTGTTTGTTGGAGTTTCTAGTTTTTTATTTTGATTCCTAGGGATTTTAGCTTCTATTCTTGGCTAAGGTTTATGTTTTAGGTCTTTGGCTAAAACCTTAGTCCTCATTGAGTTCTTCATGTGTCAGTGGCGTGGAGTTTCTATTTAATGGCGATTGGTTGCCTAGGTGAAATCACTTAAGTTGTGAATCTTAATCTCCTGAGCCCCATTGTTTTTACCGAGCTTGTGCTTATTACTTAGTACCGCCAATTCCCTTTTGTTCCTACTAGTTTGAATGTTCTAGCTATATCCTAAAATCTTCGGTCCCTGGCTGTTGTCCATGTGGCAGCACCTAGTTGCATCACACAGGCCCTTCACATTGCATATTTTATTTGAAAAATCCTTTTGAGAATGAGTTAGTGCTATGATGCCACGTGTCTCCATGTTTTAGTCATATTCGCAAGTTGTCGTGACATGGTGTCATAATTTTGTAGAGTTGGTGTCTTTTAGTTAGTCTATAATTGATGATGTGTATGTTTTGGGTAGATGAAGTAATATTCTCTATTGCTTTTGCTACATGGCAGTTTCCCATTGCATTATAGTTCACATCGCAATCTTGGGTATGGGCCCCACCATTAGCTATGTGATGGTCACTAAGGGAAGACTTTGCCGCATAGATATTATATGTTGGGCCATACATGGTAGTCTCTCATTGCATCGCCATAGTTGTTCACATCGTGGATTTCACTCAAGGCTTCTTAAGATTGTGATAGGGTGACTTGTTGATACATGTCCTTGGGGTATGAGTTTATTTGTTGGATCATCTAGTGTTAGGATGATGTAGTGCTTCTTGATTGGTCAAGACAATGTCTTCATGTACTCACTATAGAGAGGGCATAGGACCTCTTGAGATAATGACAATTGTCAATCCCCTATTGCATCGTAGATTTTTCAAAAGGACCCATTTTCATGTATGCAATATGCAATGAACTATTGAAAACATGAAAGGATAAGTTGAAGTGGACGATAGATGGCATTTCTCGCATTGCAAATTATCTTATGGGTCTCACTTCAGACTATGCGATGCATGATGGAAACAAAAGTTAATATCTGGAGTGACTTATCTATTGGTAAAGGTGGCAAAACATGGCAATTCTATTGGGCCACATGTAAGTCATTCCACCAAATGTGCTACATGTGCCAGAGTGATCCTAGGTGGCATGACATGATCTTAATTTTGACGCATGTCAATTTTTTTCAAATTGGATACTTGCAATCCACAATAGTCATTGATATGGTCCTCTAAGAAAATCAATAGCTAGAATTTGAACTAGGGTCAAACCTGTTAACAATTGTGCCATCAATCCTAAGATGGTATGTTGTATTTAATGCAAAATTTGGCAAAGCAAGCAAGCCATTGCATTCAAGCTCTTTTGTAGTCTTCAAAATGAGTTGATCAACTTCTAAGTCAGGTGAAGTCAAAAGAAACTTAGACCAAGATCTAGTAAGTCAATTCCTAGTGTCTACAAAAGGAGCTAAGCATACACAAGGTATAGGCATTCTCTCAGATAAATTGTAGGATAGGGTCAAATCAATCAAATATGCAATTATTCCTCTTGTTGGGAGGGATTTATTTAGATATTATCTTGTAGTTTAGAAAATTGTACTCCCTTGTAGGTGATAGTACAATTTCACACTTAGTTTGGACCTATTTTAATGACCATGCATTTATGCATTTTAACCCTTTCTAAATAGACCTTAATTCCCTTTATTATGCATCCCAAGGCCTATTTTTATCATTTTTCGACATTGAAACAAGCATTGAACAAATGCAACCTATCATTAATTTGCCCTAAAACAAGTGTCTTGGAAGTTTGGGCCAAGAGCCCATTTGTTGATGAATGGGTCCCCTTAGCTAGAACTCAAATTTTAATAGCTTCTTGGCAGCATTTTAATATTCAAAATTCAAATTGTAATTGTGGCTATTGGGATCTAATCTTCGAGAAATTAGAGAAATTCCTATAAAAGCCTAGTCTTTTCACCATTTCAAACTAGAGATGAGAAAGAAGAGAATATTCAAGCAAGCACAATTCAAAGTCTTGGAGCAACATTGTTCAAAATTGCAGGTCTTCAAGCCCATTCACAAATTTGATCAAGTTTTGTCACATGATTGAAGGTTGATACCAATAGAAGAGAATGATGGGTTCTAAGTTTGGGAGATGCATTTGGCCATTTTTCTTAACCTAATGACTTGTTTCCTAGTGTTCTCATCTTCAAGCTTCATTCTACTAGCAGCCTACAACAAGGTATTATTGTGTTTCAAATTTATTTAGGGTGTTTTGACTTCTCCCTAAGTGGATCTTGTCATTGTCATATACGAATCATTCTCTAATGCACTTGAGTAGGGTTTCTTTGCATCTTAGCTCATAACAACCTTAGACACACATAAGGTTAGGGCTCACACACTGTCTTTTATGAGATCTTTGTCTTTTTATCAAGGTTTAATTACTAAATTTGGGGTTTGACCAAGGAAAACCCCGATACAAACAAACAATTTATTTTTGCAGATTTATTGCAAGTTTAGATCCAAAAACAAAGATTTGCAGGTACGAGAACAAAAAGCAAACAAAGGGGTACAACATCAGATTTTGAAGTTTTGGAAAGGATCATAAAGACCCATTCGCCTAGGGGCAAACTAGTCCCTTTGCACATGCCATAATCAACTTTTGGTGACAAGCACATGCCCTTTGATATCTCCTAGATCTGCTTGCAAAGTGTTGTTACAATCTGTTTATCTATGAGAATCTGCATTTTACATATTATGCCATATAGTTCAATTAGTCTCATCATTTCAAACTATTTTTAGATCATTCCTAATCATCCTAAGGCCCTAAAGAATCACCAACCCAAGTCTGATTGACTCACCATTAAGGTTGAAAGTCAATCTTTTGGCTTTGTGGTTGGTATTCTAATGAAAACTTGGAAAAAGGCATCTTACATCCTAGGTTCTTTGAATTTAGGACCTAGGACCCCCCCTTTTCCACCCATTTCATATCTTAATAGATCTAGCAAGCCTATCCCAATTTTGAACATTTGGAGGTCTAATTTGGGGAAGTTGGTAGTGCCAAATAGTTTTTTCAATGTTGATTTAATTTTTGTCCTATGAGATAGGTATTACCCTATATCAAGGCAAGTGAAAGGAAAAGGCATTGATATGATTTTCACCCTAAATAAGGAGTTAAATAAAAATGATCCGACCTTAGTCTCTTTGCCAACTATAAGATCAATTTAGATGAGTGGTGCAAGGAATACTAAAAAGATAAAAGCAACTATAGGGTCAAATGGCTACCTAAACAAAAATTGAAAGGCACGTCTAGAGTGAAGCCAATTCTTGTTGAAGAGGTGGAGCCTTTCAACATTCAACACAAATGAGGAGTATTTCAGAATCACCTATATGGCCTTGTGTCAAGTCTGGTGAATAGATTATTGCTGAAAACAAGGTTAAACTAAGCTGCAATATTAACTTATGTATGTGTATTCAAATTTGAACATAAGATTATGAAATTAGATTAGATGTATGTGATTGCACATTCACCATAATAGAAAAGTCAAAAAACAAATACGACACTAGATTTATGTAGAGATACCCTTTCAGGAAAAAACTCCACACAAGAAAAGAGGGCAAGTATATTATTTGTCTTCACAAGAGAGATGCACCACAATACACTTCCCTGCTGATCTACAACCTGGATGCTTCCATACACTTCCAAATAACACAAGATGAAACTACCATCTCATGGATCCAATATATAAAACTTGTGGGAGGAAAAACCGCAATGGTAAACCAAAACAAGAGGTGTCAAAACCACTTGCAAAAACCCACACCCCTTTCTTGGAAAACCAAGAATCATGATATAATATTAATTAATATGCAAAAGGCTCCAACATGGGTGCCTAACCCATAGCCTCTTTGTCTTCTGACTTTCAAGATGCTAAAGTGACTGATCAACTTCCAGATGGACAACTGATGGACACCTATTTCCCTCCAAACTGGGAGGCCCAAAACTCAAGACCTTTCACATTCCCAATGTGGATGCCTAAGAGGGAGAATTTGTCCTCTTGTGATGTGTAACCTCCACCAACATTAAATTTCCTCTTCAAAATATAATTACAATATGCCAATATTAAATGAATTTCTCTCATGTCCACTAGGACACTTTCCATGAAACTTGGAGACATAAAAATGACATAGGTTTGCAAGGTTGATGCCACCTAACCTAACAATTATAAGGCATAGATGCAATTGCATATGATGATGATAGCTGTAAACATCCAACACAAATATGTAAACAAAGTATTTGATTGCCTTATTTTTTATGGACATAATGCATAAGGAATTGGTATCTCTCAAAATTGATAGGAGAATTCCATCCTTTTAAGTGGCATTCTCTATTGTGCCACATTTTGTTATTTCTTAGGAGAGATACTTCGAATCCTATCTTTAAAGTTGCAAATACTTGAATAGATGGAAGTCCTCTTATTCAGGGCAAGACATATTTGGGATGGTCATTGTCAAAATTCTTTTTGTTTAGATCTCTTTTGTGCATGGAATTCTCAACATGTTAGGGTATAGGAGGAATTGATTGTTAGGTACATTTATCAAGTTTGTGATACTAAAATATGTAGATTTCAAGGCTGGATTTGAGCACAACTGGGGTGACTAGTTTTGCCACAAGGAAATAACCATTACTAGAATATACGGTGCAAATGTTAAACCCCAAGTTCTTCCTTTTTGGGTGTTAGATATAGTGGTATTTCTTGAGACAATGTGGTAGTTGAATGTAGTTGATAGGTTGCATAAAAAAGGGTCCTTCCCTACAACTTCAAAATTTTCAGATTTTAATGTAGTCTCCAAGAAAGGCTCAAAGCTCTTGGAGTTAAGTTTTTAGAATATAAAATGCAAGCACAAGAGAGGAGATATGACCCTTAACATCATCGATAAAACTAGGAAGAAAGTAGGTAGGTTAGGCTATGAGCACCAATATGACAAACCTAAAGACTTAATTAGGAGTTGCCTTACAAAAGAAGAAATTGAGATCAAGAGGAATAAATGGGACGAATCCTCATTGTTGACAAAAGAAGGGCCATTGATGGCAATTATAAGAGTACATTTTTTGAGGTTAAGGATCCAATTGAAAGAGTGAGGCTAATGTTGGAAAATGTTGATGCCCTATGGATAGTGCCTCCCAAGGTTGCCTCAAGAGGACATGAACTTGAGCAACTAGTTATCCAACCTTGTGGGTCATCAATTGTACCAATTGCAAAAGGTAGGTTTCCTAGAGGAGGTTTGTAGGAGGGAGTTGTTCAACCATTGGTTCACTATAAGTCATAGAGGGAAGTGGTGAAAATGCCCTTGATGACCAAAAAATAAGGCAGGCAATTGCCTCGCCTAGGAGACACATTGTCCTTGACATTCCTTTGGAGAGAAATTTGATGAACTTGGAGGAAGGAGATATGGCAATGCAAGATGTCAGAGCATTGGCCTTTGAAAGATTCTTGTCAGATGATGAATTCATCAAATTTGATGAATTTAAAATGATGCTAGTCGAAGTGAAGACAAATGCTGACATCCAAAGAAAGAATGAAGAGGATCAATAGAGAGAAGATAGCAATAATGAGGATACTTTTCAAAGTATCTAGAAGCATATTGAATTTGACCTTGCAAACATGACTCTTGAGGAGGGGAGAACATTGGTCAAAGAAAGTGGGTTTTCATTGTTGCAAGGTTGGGATATATCTTTTTCATAGCCATGGACACTATTAGGAAGCAAGATGTTGAGGATGATGTTTCAAGAGATGAGGAGCAAGCAAAAAAGTTATACTTTGGTTATAGTTTCAATTCAAAATATGAAACACTAGCTATATGGGCTATAGCTCCAAAATATAAGAAGCCTCAGATTTCCAAGGAAAAATGAATTGAGTAGCAATTTGATTGTTACAAGATTGATAGACACCATTGCACCTAAAGTTGCATCTTTAGTAGTGGGTGCTACAATGTTTAGTGAGGCTTCAACCAGGAAATTGCAAGCAGATTTTGATAAGTTGCATAATGAGCATACAAAGTTGTTGTATGAATACAAAAAGGTCAAATCAATGAGGGTGCAACCTAAACTTATCTTCACAGAACTTGTGAAGTCCCCTTCCCCCTTTGATAGCATGTCTCAACAAGACAGAGACACCTTGATGTTGAGGATCAAGGACTTAAAAGACAAATTAAACATGAGCTAGGAAGTGGAAGCTAGTGCCAAAGCAAAAGGTGTGAATGATGATATTGATTTGGTTGGTAACCTTTTTTTATCATAGAATGGCATGCATTTTGCGCAAGGTTGGTGATGTATGGGCTTGTTTTGATAATCTGAGAAAGGCCAAAGATATGCCCCCTTGAGAGAACATGTGTGTTCAAAGAACACGAGTGTGCTCTCAAAATGGATGAGAGGACTTAAAGAATGAAGGATAAAAGGAAAGAGGAAAATAGATAAGGATGATGAAAGTATGGATGGAGAGGGAGGATGTATGATCATCATGCTACAATGATATGAGCAACCTAGATTTGATATTGTACTTGACATTATGCACCAAGGTATAAGGAACCAAGGTGACAATGTGCCCAATACGTGATCAAAAAGGTCAAGTGCAAACATATGCCTTATAACACCATGATATGGAAGACCATGATGCCCTTGTGACAATAGAATGCAAAAGACCATCATAAATGCAAACAATGATAAAACACACAAGAAACAAGCAAGCATGCACAACAAACCAAAAGCAACCAAGGACTATGCTCCAAGTCAAGCTGAAAACCAATTGATGGATTGATTGATGATGATGACGATAGCATTGTTTGATGTGGGAAGGACACATCCCAAAACAACGTGAGGACTGGGAAAGACATCCCTATGATGATAATGGATTTAGGTGGATCAATAGATTATCAACTAATTTGGATTGAAATCATGGATTGCTTATGGATGATGCACTAGATTGCAAGATTGGATTGGATGGACTATGATTGATTGCATTTGGATGGACTAGATTGGGATGGTTGGATTAGAAAGATAGAGGATAAATGGATTGGATAAGATAAGATTGGATGGAGGATAGAATGATTAGGATAGAGGAATGGATGAGATCCAATGACAAGGGAGAACCAAGACATGGTAAAGGATGGAAGGATGGAGGAATTCCATGGATAGGAGAGACGACTTTGGATAATGGATGGTGATGGGAGATATAATGGTGGTGGATGGAGGATAGTGTTGATGGTGTTTTCTGCACAACAACTCAGACAGAATGCAATATTCTCTCTCTTGAAAGGTAATCCTCAACAATAAATTGCTGAAAAATCACCCCAAGGTCTCTCGGGTGTCAGGTCATGACGATGCATAAACAACTCAGATAATATGTGAAAATGCTGGTAATCACAATCGGACCTTACTACAAGCAGACTGTATCTTTCCAATTTATCAGATCTTGCAATATAATGATCTTAAATCCTAAATCTAACCAAATGATAAAGAAATAGCAAAAGATAAGGGTGCAAGGATATGATAAGATCTAAACTATTCTTAAAATGAACAATGCAAATGACAGATATCTGGAATGGACCAATCTCAAGTTAACCAATTCTTGCTTAACCCACAATGCAATATCACAAGAACAGTGCAATCTTCTAAGGTATATAGATTTTCAAATCATAGCAATTCATCCACAATCGAACTAAGCACAAATAATTGTATGGTCCAGGTTGACTTTGCCAGCCTACTACAATCAGATAGTTACTGGGAGTATAGACCAGAGATTGCTACAAACATTCCAAATATTAAATCATGAACATCATTCACCAAACTAATTCAATTCTAAATACTAAATCCTGGATCTTTAAGCAATTTGAAAGATGAAACAACATGAACCATGCAAGATAAACTAACACAAGAGATTTCACCAGGAAAACCACAATGTCTTCAATTGTATTAGATCATCAAAATGCTGCAACAATTCCACTGTTCTGTTACAATATTTGCTTCAAGAACTAAATACTGCAAAATGCTCTAACTCAACTATATCGAACTCTGACTCTTACTCTTCTATCCTTCTTATTATTATTACAATGAGGCAGGAATGCCTTTTATAGAGAATTCATAGAACATGTCAGCCCAGCCAAACATTTACACAATAAAATTAACCAAAACAAGTCGGCCTTAGGAATTTCAAAATAAGGCACACATTAAATGCTGATATATCATCAAGGTTAGCCTAGACACATTCCCCAATGAAGCTCGGATCAACATATGCCCTATAATAATAGGGAAGCACAAATCTCAAAATGGGCATTAACTACTGCCTCCCTTATCCTTATTTTGAGCCAATGATCCATGAACCCTCAAAAATACTTTATCCAGCTTGGTGGCAGGTGGCAAGGGCAAAATCCTGAGCCGACATTCAATGGAGCCAATCTCCTCTTTTGACTGTTTAACGGTTTTATTCCAATCATCCTTGTGTGCCTGGTACTTATCCATCACAGCCAAGTAGGTTGCTGCATCATCCAGCTGGTGTCCTATTATGACATTTTCAGAATCCGGGGCATAGACATCATGCCACCATTCCCTTAGTTGTTCCAGGCTCAGGTACTTAGGAGCAATTTTCCTCCTGCCAGTCATAATCTCAAAGAAAGCAATACATCTGTCATAAACTCCAGTCAAGTCACCATCTATTAGCTTCTTTCGTTTATGAATCTTCCTCATGGCCTTTTGTCGAATTTGCAAAGTTTCGAACCATTCCCAAGGCTCATTAAGTCTGGAGGAAGGAAGAATCCCATCTGCAGCCAACTAATCCTTTCCATATTCCACGATCACTTTGGATTTCTGCAACAGAAGATTGATATCCTCTTTGTCTTGAGATAGCACATGCTCCAACAAGTCTTTGGCTCTGACTGCATCCTTTCCAACTGAAAGGACATCCTTTATCGCATTATCTCCTCTCACTTGCACATCCTTCAACCAATCCATTGTAGTCTGAGTAGAAGCCTTCATCTTTTCAATCTCAGAAATAGTTTCCTTGGGCAGGAAACCAGGAGTAGCAGAGGAAGAGGGGTGGAGAGATTGCAGAGGCTTCATTACATCTTCTAGACACTTCTCGAGCCTCTCATTTTCCTTTCTAAGCTCATGCTTGGATTGAGTTTCTTTCCTTAACCTCCCAATTATTACTGCACTGGCCCTTCATACTCTTCAATGTCCTGTTCCATAGAAGCTGGCCCAAGATTAATGGTCTGCACATTGTAATCCTTTCCAGTGACCTCTTCTTTAGTTTTATCCGCGGCAGGGGTGGCAATGTGAATGACCCTGTTGCTTGCCTCATCTCTTTCTATCTTTGAAACTACTTTGGCCATCTTATTTTTCTTGGCTTTACCAATCTTGGTTAACATCTCATCCCAATCCAGAGGGGTGTCCTCAACAACGACTTGTTTCTTCCTTGTGATATCCTTTTCCAACCAATCCGAGACAGCAGGATCCACCCAGATTTCTATTTTGATCTCTTCATGCTGTTCTGGTGCTTCATATTTTCCTTTCTCAGGAGATTGCTCACCTTGATCACCTAATTAGGGCTCCTCTTCCTGCACAGGCAATGGGGTTCTAACAGGGATATCCTCCTTTTCAGGTGATCCGTTACCTTTACTGCTTTCCGGAGAATCCTCATATTGCACTAGTGGAGAAGGGTGTCTTTCTACCTCTTCAACCTCAAGCTCAGTTGCCGCACCAAAGAGTTCTCCTTCCTTGAATGGCTTTGTCTCTCCACTAGTCTCTTGCTCTTGATGTGTTTCCTGTTCAAGTAAACTTGGTGAAGGGGAAGTAGCTTTAGGTTGCTCCACAACTGGTGCCTTTGGAAGAGGATCCATCTTTTGCATAGCCTCTTTAGGAGATGGAGTCCTTGATCTTCTTGAATAAACTTTAGTCTTTTCTCCTGAACTTTCTACTTCAACAACATGAGTCTCATCTTTGGAAGTTTCTTGGCCTTTCCTCCTTGAAACCCTAGTTGTCCTTGTCTTATGAGGTTGCGGAGGAGCATCTTCTTCTTCTGCCTTTTCAAATTCCTCCTCTTCAGAGGACTTGCCTATTTTCAAAGCTCGGCTTCTTTTCTTTCCTTTTGGTTTTCTTTTCGGTTCTGGCTCACTTTCTTTAGGGCCTCTTATTTTTATTTTGAAGGGTGAGCCCCCTTTAGTTTTCCCTTTGGGGTCATCTTCCCCGGATTCCTCTAAAGTGGACATAGGATTGAGATTTCCCATTAAATTAAAGGTATAGGGTACCTTCTCACTTTCCAACTCCCAAACTTTATGCTTTAACCACGATGTAGTAAACTTCATAACCGGGGCCATTAGGTCTTCCAACTCAGTTACCTCATCATCATTTCAGTTTATCTCCCCAATTGATCTGTCCTTAACGGACTCATATGCGTGGTCTTGCACCAGATTCTCGTCATCCTCTAACTGGTCGGGGATCAACTTGACATTGTACTGCCTAATCACATCAACCGGAAGCCTAGAGTACCTTTTCTTCCTTGCCTCAAAATCATCTTTGATATTTGCCCAGTAGTCTTCTAGGTCATCCTTATGATGATATTCTTTGGTGGCCTTCTTCTATGCTTCCCCGGTGATATCAAAGTTTGTCCTCTTGGAGTGGAAGGAGAAACCATGAGTTGCCAATTCATCCCCCATTGCATGCGCCGATTGGATGGAGGGGCACACCTATGCTATACCAATTCTGAGAGGGAAATCCCCACCAAAACCTGTTTTATGCTTTGTCTTTTTGACAATTGCATCAAATTCACATATCTGTCTCACAACCTCCAATAACACAATATGGTCAGTTGGGTACCTAGGTAACCTCTATGGAGCAGCTTGACATCCGTCAATTCTGATGTAAGAGAAGGTGGGAAACTAAATGAACCAAGCTCCATACTTCTTTATCAACTCCTTCGCCCCATCTGACAATCTCACATGCTCCGCATTTTGAAGCAGCCTAGTGATATACATTATAAAAGCATCGTTTGCCCTTCTGTAATCCCGGTGTCCTAGGTGCAATTCCGGGTATATGTCATAAATTACATCTTGTCCAAATGTTCCCTTTGGATTCAAACCCCTGTATGGGTAGAATTTAGCCAACATGTACATCACATAGGAAGACATGGTGAACTTCTTTATTTCTAGGACATCTCTTAATTGCTTATCAATCACGGCACTGATAAGTCCTGCCCAATGGTAATTAGTACCCTGCTCAATCTTGTTGATCACATGGACCATCCAGTTTTCCAACACTCCAGCACTCTTCAAACCTACTACTCTGCTCAAAAATGTGATGGCATCATATATGTCTGGCCTGAATTTAACCCTGTGTAATTGCTTAGGTAGTTTGGAAAAATGGGACTTTGGTTTCTCCAACCAGGAATTAATCATTTGTTGGGCTTTAGTGGGTTCATTCTCATAGTAGGTTTTAGCCAGATCCATGTTCAAGGCACACATAGATGGAAAATATGGCATGTCAAAAGCCTGGGCAATAGAAACGGGATTGAAATTTTCCAAGACTCTCCCCTCGGTGCTAACAACCCTCTGTGTGTCGAAGTCATACTGTCGGGCACACTAGTATTAACTCATAGCACTGGATTGCAGGAGGGAACCCTGCCACATTATCTAGTCCAGACTTCATCATTCCTTGTCTCAGGACCGACAGATCCTTCTGAGCCGTTCTTTCTTTGAATTCCTCGTATCTCCACGCTCCAACATTCGTGTCAGAGACCTCAGACCACACAAAAGATACTTTGCTGTCAGGTAGTTGACTCTTGGTATCTAATCTTAATCTTTCTGCCTCTGTGATGGAAGATCCCTCCGTATCACCTTTGGACTTTCCCGCAGCAGCCTTGCTTTATTCAGCCTGTATTAACAAAATAACGTCATGAGCACCCAATTATCATACGTACTCCAATCAAAGGGTTAGCATAAAATCACATAAAGCAATTAAGAACTATCAATAATCGTCAATCTTTGAAAATCCAAAAAAATGAAGCCATCCGGGAAAATAAGGTAAACCGGGAAAATTCAGTCAGGGCGGAATTCGGAGAAATCCGACCCAGACGAACTCCTGCTGCCAAGATAACACTCGTCACATAGATCGTTAGTACGGACAAAAGTTATGTAATTATTATGAAATCCATCCATTAGCAACAAGAAATCATCATTTAGCACTTTACCTCATTAGCCCTAACTTCGAGAATCGAAAAGAATGAAACCGGGCAGGAAAACTGGAAAAATCCGGACAGGTTGGATTTTCGCGGACGGTTCAAATACTCTGGAATTCGCTATACTCCGCGGACTTGACAGATATCGAGAAAATCCGGGTGCGCAGAAATTTCGCGGACACCACGGAAACCCGACGAATACTACCGCGCGAACAATGAATCAGATGATCACTTCAAACCCCCTTGTTTGGATTCTAGTGATCCCAAAATCGACGCCAATAAGCAAATTCAGAATGCACATGAATTTGAATTTCAAAAGATTTTCGAATAACTAGTCCTCAAGTCGAAACAACGATGCCCTAAATCCCATAACCAGACCCCCACCATGAAAGCCTGGGTAAGCTTAAAATTTCAAAAAGAACTATCATTGAGACGATCGATCAAAGCGCACAGGGATTTCTCAAGGTAGGAGCAGGTTGGTCTAAACATAAAACATGAAAACCGTGATAACCCTACCAAACCTAATAAATTTGGGTAAATGAACCGAAACCCTAATCTTCACAAAATATAGTGAATTACACGCCTAGAAGGAAAAGTCCTACCCAAACGTATCCACAAAGATACATCCGACACTCAATTGATAAACAAAAACACACATAGTGTGGGTGATGAAATCGCGAAAAGATGGGTCAAACCCTAGCTCGATAAATACAAAATGATAAAACAAGCAAAAGCTGACCCAGAATGACCATCAATCGACTCGAAAGATTGGATGTAAGTGCAAACAAAAAGAGGGACCAACAACGACTTACCATGGATGGTCCGGATGAAGCTCGAACTCGAATGAGTGACTGTAAAACCGTGTGCCCTAGCGACGAAAAAACTCAACCAACGCTCAAGAAAATCACACACAAGCAACTCAAGATCGATAATCAAAGCTCGAATGAAGCATGAACTCAGACGCCAAAACAGATAGCAAAGGAATAATGAAACCAAAATGATGCCCAATGGGCCTTAAATCCATCTACACTCGCGCCTGAGCAAAGGTACTTCGAGCATTAATGAGCGACAAGACATGTCAGAAGAATCTGGAAACCCGAGCCCAGGACGAAATTTCAGAAAAAACCAAGATACACGAAAAATCTGGATGAACACGAATTCCACGGATACAGCAGAAACCGAGATTTTAACGCAATCCGGGAAAATCCGCCAGAACCGGAAAATCCTGGAGTCAAGCAGAAACCCGGATTCGGAAAATTAAGCAATAAACAGACAATGAATCAGGACCCAAGAAAATCCGCCAGAGCTGGAAAATTCCGGATTCAGGTCAAAACCCAGATTTTCATTAAAAACCAATTTTAAACAATTCAAGCCTCAAGGCAAGACCAAAGCCAACAAGACCAACATCTCAAGACCTCGAAAAGACAAGTCCATTAAAACCCAAGGTCAAAAGACATCATCAAAAGAGGGTCCCTACTCCAAGTGGGGCGTGCGTGCAAAAATGCACAACAGATAGGAAGATGAAGCTCCAAGGACTAATATGCCCCACACTAAAGGTAGTGAATCATGGATGGAAGATAATAAGTGATGCATGATATGGAAGGATAGTGCATAAAGGACATGAATGGTAGAGGAAGTAAGGCTTGCATTGTCCAAAGCATGCATGCATATTTTTCCCCTAGCCTTATCAAGATCAAGTGTGAAAAGAGAGGGTGACTTGGATAGGATGAGAGGATGGAGATATGATAAGGGATGTATGATGGAGGATATGGATAGGATGATCAAGATCAAGTGGATAGGATATGGATGTATTGATATTTCACCCCTAGGCTTTTCATCAAGATCAACTATGGGAAGGGAAGATGGATTTGGATATGATGAGAGATATGGAATGAATGATATGTATAGGATAAGAAGGATGGACGGATATAATGCATGATGTATATAAATATCCTTAGCCTTGTAAAGATCAAATGAAGGAAAAGGGGGGATGAATGTAAGTAGGATGATGGATAGGAAATGAGGGATAAATGGGGGTGTAGTAGGTAGGATAGCATGGATGAAACTTGCCCCCAAGTGTAGAGTGCAAGAGGGTAATGGATTACACATGATGCCTATTTTCTAGGTTTTCATCATGGTACCTATCCAAGGTGCCACAAGAAGTGGTTTTCACCATTGGACGAATGATTTCTCTTTACTTTTTTTTATTTTTCATTATTTTTCTTCTTTTTATTTTTTATTTTTTTGAGAATAGGACGAATGAAGAAGGATAAGGATATGGCTAAGTGGGTTGGGAAGATAGTGGATGCATGGTAGGGAGATGAAGGGAGAACTCAAGAATCTAGTTCCATAGATAGTATCCCTTGAAAATGTGCTCCATTAGATCATGGACAATTTGAGGTATGCTCATAGACATTGGTAGAATGATGGTAAGGGGATTAAATTGATGGTTAGATGGCAAGGGATATGGATTTATGCGAAGGATTGGATAAGAGGGATGGAAGGATGAAGTATGGTTGTTGGACAATGGATGGGTTGATGGAAGACTTGTAGATGAGTGGATGGAAATGTTGGCAAGATCAAGATTGACGCACACCTTGAAGGGTGGTGGAGTTGTGAAAGAGAAGTGGCTTTTGAATTTGGAGATTTAAATGGAGGAGTGGATGTGGATTTTTGGATATAAAGACCCAAAATGGATGGAGCCGATAAAGGATTATTAGATGGGGTGGAGGACTTAGAATTGGATGAAGCTTTTGGATAAGCGAGTTTGGATGCCAATTTTGATTTTTCTTTGGGATGCATTAATTCTATTAGTACTTTTGGGATCCACATAGCTTTTGATTTTTATTTTTTCTTCATGGGCATTTGTGGCCTTTGGGATTTAGCTTTTTTATTTTGGATAATATTTTTCTTTGTTTTTGCATATCTTTTTTATGGGACATGTTCCTTTGATTTTTGTGGATTTTTGGTTTTATGCATTTGAGATTTGACATCCAAATTGCTTCTAAGAGCAATGGGATTAGTGGATGGATATGAATGGTGTGGATGTATTATGGATGGGTTGGTGTAGGTATGTTGGAAAAAGTTCAAGGGTGTGTACCTTTGTAGATCTTGTTTAGGGATTGTGACATTGATTTTAGGAACACAAAATGCTAGGCTCCCTTCCTAGGATTTTCCACCTAGAAAGAGAGAGATTAGGGGTTCTAAAATGCTTATGCACATTCAAATTAGGATGTATGAAATGTAATGTGATGTAAATGAACTAATCTAAATGCAATTGACTGATTAAAATGACCTAAACTGAATGTTAAAGTGCAATTTAAGCTATGTTTGAAAACACACTGTAATATGCAAAAAACTATGAAAGATGAAATAGAAAAAAATATGCAGAACAAAAGGTACAGGGTCAAATCTGAGTGCACTTGGAACTTGTATGAGCTTTTTGGAGTGTATGGAATTTTGATGAGAATTTCTGATTTTTCATAGTGGGACTCATTCGCCAAGGGTGGCGAATCAGTCCTCCTACTGTTGAAAAAGTGTCGAGAACTGATTTCTAATAGCCAGGAGTTGATATTTGACAAAATGCAAATTTTCATATTTCAAGTGGGACTGATTCGCCAAGGGTGGCCAATCAATCCTCCACAAGATTTCTGGAAAATCAAGAGACAACAATGCTACTCCAGATCTGACAATGTCTAAATATTATGTTGTCGGGGTCAACTCTACAAAAAATGGGTTGAAAATGCTCAAAATGCTTGGAAAGATGATGAATTGACTTGAAGAGCCTAGTTGAATTGAATTCCACTTTTCAACACCTTTACACTTGTTAAATCTGCAAAACAAAGCTGCAAATACACATGCACAAAGGGGAAAAATGTTGGTGGGTTAGTGAATAGGGGTTTGCCTTGGTCAAACCCCACTTTGGTAATCAAACCCAATAGAAATGAATGTCATGTAAAGGAAATGATAAATGAATAACATGCAAGTATTACAAACTTACTACATCCTTGAATATGCAAATATGAAGTGATGTCAATGGCTGCTCCAAAGTACTTGAAAGTGCTTGAATTTGAAGATGCAAAATGCTTGAGTGCTTGAATATATTAGGAGATTTAATATTTGAGTGAGGAGACATAAAATGAGTTTAAAATCACATATTTATACAAATCTTGTGCCTTAGTATCCGTTCATACCTCATCGCAAACAAACATGAAGTGAATTTGAGTAAAATCTCGAAAGAAATTTTGAAATATTTTGAATTTGGGGCCAAGGGGGACTCATTCGCCACCCTTGGCGAATGAGTCCCACCTGGGACCCAAATCCAAGTGTAGGAGAAAATGTCATATTTAATGTTGTTTGTTGGGATAAGACCCAAAAAATACACTTAATATAAGCATACGAGGGTATAAAGAGACAAAATAAAGCATGAGAAAGGTGTAAATAGTGAAAATATGTCTAGGAAAGCGTGAAATCTTATTACAAGACTTTACAACACTTTAAAATAGGACTTGTTGATGAATGAAAAGGTGGTTTTTAGGTGAATTGCATTAAATAGAGTCTAGAAGAATGTAGAAATGTCTTACAACACTTCACAACATGTTCTTTGAATTTTAGCACTAAAATAAGCATGTTCAAGCGAAGATACATCATAAAATTAAAGCAACATAGCTCCAACACTATGAAACAAGACCTAAAAGACCGTGAAAATGGGAAGGGTCCATTTTTTGACGGTACATGGATATGAGGTGATGGATAGAAATGATAATGGAATTTTGGAATATGCATGATAGGTAGTGGAATGTAAGGACCCAAGATGGATGGAGATATGAAGGACTTTGTTTTGGGACATAGGGACCCAAAAATGGATGGAAGGGATGAAGGACTGGGATTTGGAATATAAGGGCCCAAGATAGATTTTGAGATGGGGAATGTGGAAATTTGGGTTTAAGTGGATGGATTTTGGATTTAGGATGGGGGAAGGAGTGCCAATGTCTAAAAACTTGTAGCCAAGGCCATGATAATTAGGATTTCCTTGGATATGGATGGGTTTTAATATGCCTTTCTCATGTAGGCCTAACCCTTTTCCTTGATAATGCATTTTTTGAGAAATCTTTTTGCCAATGGGATACTTGTTTTGGAAGCAAGATGTGAGTCCTTTTTGAGGGGGGTATGGTATGGAAGGAATGATAGGTTGTTGGAGTAGACCAACTTGGATGAAAGTGGAGGAACCCAATTGATAAGTAGGGAATTCATGGGTATCTTGGATATTGGTGATGAGATCTTGTGGAGGATTAGGATCATGACATGAAGATGAAGGGGTGCTTTGATCTTGACTTAAGGTAGGATCATGGGATGGGGTGGATGGTATAGTTTTCTCTTGGTTATGAGATGGAAGGGGATCATGATATGGAGATGAAGGGATGCTTTGATCTTGACTTAGAGGAAGTGGATCATTGCATGGAATATAAGTTAGACTTTGATCTTGATTTAGAGAGGGATCATGAGATGGAAGGGGATCATGTGATGGAGTGGATGGGACATTTTGATCTTGATTGCAATGGGTATCATTAGATGGGGTAATGGATGGAAAGATTTGTTCTTGTGATGGACCAGGGTCATGCCATGGAGGTGGTATGATAGAATCATGATATGAGGTGGATATGCTAGGATCATCAAATGGGTTGGATATGGTCAGATTATGAGATGGTATAGGATCATGTAATAGAGTTCATGGAATAGGATTATGATATGGAGTTGAGAGACTTGGATCATGGGGTGGTATGAAAGGGGATCATTTTGGATTTCTTGATCAATGGTAGGATCTTGATCAAAGGTAGGTTTATCTTGGATTCCATGGTTAGATCTAGAAGGATTTATTGGATGGACTTAAGGATAAGATCATGATATGGAATGGGATCATAGGGAGTAATTTGATCTTGACATAAATTGGGATCTATGATGTCATGCTTTGGATCAACAAGGTCAAGTGAGTAACATAGTTGACTTTGTGTAGGTGTTGTAAAGGTGGAAAAACATGAAATGGATTAGGTGGATGTGGTGGATAAATATGGGATGGATGAGGTGGAAGTGGGTGGAACTAGAAGGCTAGGACTAGCATCTTGTGAAATAGGATTTTGTATAGGTTCTTGTATTCTTTTGAGGGTGACTTTTGGTGCTCCTTTAAGGATAACTTTTGGTGGTCCTTTGATGGTGATTTTTAGTGCTCAAGTTTGATGGTATTTTTGGCTTGACAATGGGTTGACTAGGATGTGAAGTGCATAAGATATGGTTATGGATGGGTGTTGGTTGAACATAGAGAAAAGTTTGGGTTCCCTTGTCAATGAGGAAAAAGGATGACATGGAAGGTGACATGACTTGGGTATAAGTTTCAATGGTGGATTGGATGGTGTTTAAGATTATAATGGATAAGGAAAGAAAGATTTTGATGTGGATTATGGAGGGTGGTTACATGATAATGATTAAGACCTCTATTAGAGAAATTAATGAAGCTTAGGGTTTTAAGTGATGGATTAAGAATGGATGTGGATGATTGAGATACTTGGGATGATTTGAATTAGAGGATCAGGTATGATTAGGATAAAATGGATGATTAGAAAGATTAGGGAGATTAGGACAAAATGATTAGGATGAAGGGGGAGATGATTAAGATGAAATGTGATTAGGACGAAATGATTAGGATGAAAGGGGGGGTTGATTAGGATGAAAATGGATGATTAGAATGCTTAGAAGGATAATTAGGATGAGAAATGATGATAATGATGGAAGAGAATGATTAGGATGGAATGATTGAGAGGAGATAACTATGAAGATTAGGGATGTAATGATTTAGATGGAAATAAATGATTAAGATAAAATGAAGGATGAATAGGATTAGAAGGGATAACTAAGATGATTGTGAAAGGTTAGAATGATTATGGAGGTGATTAAAATTATTAAGAGGAATTAGGTGAGAAGGGATGATTATGATAGAATGAGATGATTAGGATGAGGAGGAATGACTAGGATGAAAGGATTGATTAGGGTGAGGTGATTAGGATGAGATGATGGATGGTTGTGATGACTAGGATGGGATAATTGATTTGACTTGGATGACTAGGATAGGATTATTAGGATGGGAAATGGGGACTAGGATGATGAGGAATGGTTATGATGACTAGAATGGGATGATTGGTTTGACTTGGATGACTAGGATAAGATGATTAGGATGGAGAATGGGGATTAGGATGATGAGGAATGATTATGATGAGTAGGATGAGATGATTGGGTTGACTTGGATGAATAGGATAGGATGATTAGGATGGAGAATGAGGATGAGAAGTTCAACTTGGAGATGATGTGGATAGCTTGACTTGGAGGACACCTAGATTTTTATTTTATTTTTGAATTTTTTTTAATGTTTTTGAATTTTTTATTTTTTATAGTTTTCTATTTTATTTATTTATATTTCTTCTTGTTTAATTAATATTTAGATCTTGAATACACATTTACACACGCAAGACAAAATTTGATGGAGGGTGTAATGCAAATGATTATGATAAGAAGACACTTCCAAGCACAAGAATAATCCTTGCAATTATTCAAGTGGGTAGATTGGCCAATGGTCTTAAACTAGGATGCACAAGGATCTAGGGATGTCCTTTATATACCTTGTGGGTATGCGAGGCCCAATTCAATAAATTTGAAAGAAGAATAATGCCAAACAACTGAGAAGAGGGGGTAATTCACACTCCACCTTCACTTCCCAAAGGTATAAAGTTCTTTGGGGCTTAGCCAAGATTGAGAAGATTCTACTTTCAAGAGGCATGTCTTTAGATTCACCCCCCACTATTTATACTCCACCGGAACACTAGAGTTGAGGTCGCCCCTAGAGTGATCACTTCTATAGAAAAACCCCCTAAGAAAGTTACGCAAAAGTGATGCAAATAATGCTTTTGAAACTCCAAGATTATATGATAATGCGAGGCAAGAGCATACACATGTATTTGATCACACAAGCAATGTTCATTAACCTTAGAAATTGAAATGTGTGGTGTGAAGATCAGAGTGTTGAAGAGTGCTTTTGATTCTCAGGATCATATGAAATGCAAGGGAAGAGCATGTACACACCTCCAAGAACAAACAAGATCACCAAGCAATACAAACACTTGTTATTTTTAAACTTAAATTGAAAGTATGATTTTAAAAAGACACTTGTTCTTTTTAGATCCAAATTGAAATGTTATGTTGTAAACAAAATTAAGATAAAGATATGAGTTGAAAAGTGTGCACCTAGATTTTCTTTAGTTCCAATTTTTTGCCCATTTGATCCAATTTTCTTTTTGAAGAGTTTATTTTTCTACACATTAGCAAAACCAACAACAAAGCCAAAAACCTAACAGGATAATTGATCACTAATATTAGAGGGTTAGCTTAAAACCCTACCAAACCTTGATTAAAGATTTTATTTTTTATATTTATTTTAAGCTCAAAATAAATTTACAAAGAACCAACCCCATCTAAAATTTCAAGAGCTTTCTGAAAATAGAATTGTTTTTTGAAAAATTCTTTGATTTTCTCCCAAATTTATTTTTTTTATGAAAAATCATAAAATAGACTATGAATAATTAAAAATAGATCCAAAAAAACTAATTTTTCTTACTGAAAACTTATGATATTATCTCAAACTTGCAAAAAAAAATTGTGAAAAAATCTGCAACCGTTTGTGAGATATGATCAAATCTTTTTAAAACCTTAATTTTCAAAGATCTATTTTTTTGCTAATTATTTTGTATCAAAATTAAAAACATAAAGAATAGACCCCTATTAGAATTCTAAGAGTTTTTTACAAATGTAAGAAACTCCGAAAAAATCGCTAATTTGATCTCAAATTTAATTTTACATGAAAAATCATAATTTTTTTTAAAAATAATTCAAAACAAATCTAAAAAATCTATTTTTTTGGCTAAAAACTCTTGATACCATTCCCAACTTGTAGAAAAAAAAAATTGTTTAAAAATCCATAGCCTTTTGAGAGATATGATCAAATATTTTAAACCTAGGGTTTTATCTAAGAATGATGCAAAACCTACAACAAAAATCTAACAAAACCTACAAAAGAAAAAGCAAGATACATCAAGTGAAGTGGATCCGACTCTGAAATTCTTCCAAGTTTCTCAAAATTTTGAAGCAAAAATTAGTTAGGGGGTTCACGTTGGGTTCACCAATGCAATCTAGGGTAAATTTTAGGTTAATGTAATAAAGCATAAAAACTAACCCTAAACTAACAATGGAGCACAAATAAGCATAAAACCATGAAATATAAAGAAATATCACCATAAAGTTTTCATGCCAACATTAATTCCTCTCCACTGCCCTTCTCCATTTTGCTTGAATGTACTTAATTCCCTCATATTTGAGTGTGCAATAATAAGCCTATGACAATGACTAGCAAAATATTGAAGATTGTTGTCTCACACTAGCAACATGTACTTGCATATGAACTAGAGTTGTCTAAGATACGAAAAATGACAAGGACAAGAGTCTTTTATAGAAAAGACAAATTTGAATGAAGGGCTGATATTGGATGTCAAAGAGATGTGTCAATCAATGGCCAAAAATGAAAGTTGTAGTATGGAATAGGGTTAAGACTAAATTAGGGCTAAGGCAGGACTAGATTAAGGATGAATGGTTGAGATTGAATTAAATCAAGGGCTGAAATTAAATGAGATGTGAACAGATAATAATAGTATGGATAAAAAGAATGTCACATAAAAAGAGGTTGTTGGAGAAAATTAAATAATTATAAAATTATTTGTTTTGAGAGGGAAATAGATAATTAAATAATAAAAACATTATTTAATTATAGAGGACATGTGACATGTTGACTTTTTCATTAAATAATCATTTAATTCAAAAGTGGAGAAAAATGACAAAATATTAAATAATTATTTAATAGTGGAGGGAAAGGTGGAAAATAATTAAATAAATTAAATTGGAATTATTTAAATAAATAATTATAAATTATAGTAAAAAAATGGAAAATAATTAAATAAAATTGGAATTTATTTAATTATAGAAGAAAAGATAATTAATTAAATAAAATTGAAATTTATTTAATTAAAGAGAAAATTTGTGCTAGAGAAGAGCAACTCTACGATGCACCAATGTTACTTACAGATGCAGTTCTTGCAATGGATGAAAATTGAAATGTTTCAACTACAATCAGCACTAGTTTTGTGGTACCTCACAGATTAATTTCCTGGTGTTTCCCTTGAAAAGTCCATTCTATGGTTCATGATGCAGATAACAAAGCACAAAGCTCACATGCTTGCTGATAATACACACTTTCAAGCTGATATACATAGATACATAAAAATGACTTAAATAGTATATATACATTTCAAGGACAAAACCTAAAGAGGTAGCCAACTATCTGTTCATGGCAGTACATTATGTTAAGTGTATATGTGATGCTCTGATAAACCAACAATATTCAATCAGTTTCATGGCATTATACTCCAAAACCTACAAATTCTGATAATATTATAGTGACATGTAGTCAGGTTCTGAGGCACTCGGGTGTTGGGAACTTGGGACACAGATCCCAAGAATATCAAGTCAAACCTCCTAAATCAGCGTGGTTCTAATGAGTTATGCTACTCGAGTAAATCAAGACACTAACTGTATGGTTCCATGGGGGAGTTTGGGCTTCTATTTTCATGGATCAAGCGGTCCCATGGAGCAAACAAAATTATGCTACAGGATTAATTGGAATCTCCTGAAAAATAGCAGCCCCTACCTTTTAGGACTGCAAATTTCAGCAGGTGAAATTGAGGTGGGGCTAGAAATTGCCCCTACAGCTTAGGAATTTTTTCTGCCACTTGTCTATCACTTTGAATTTTAAATTCCTAAAAAAAACTAAAAAATGAGAGAATTTTTATTTGTTTATTATTTTTTATCAAATTACTCCACTTCGTCCCTTGATTTTTGGAGCTCCAACTTTTAAGCTGAATTGCAAAATTGAATTCATGGGACCACCATCTTTAAAATATTCCTAAAAAATCTTAGCAGCACTGCTGAAATATTTTAGGAAGCCCCCATCCATGGGACCGTACCCTAAGAGTACCATGGTTCTAAGGAGTTCTGCCTCCTCAAGTCTCAAAAGACTTTTTAGGCATTCTGCCAGGTTTCAGAGTACAAATAACAATCAAAAGCTTAAAGTCGCTCAGACATTACCTGAAACTTAAAAGACTACATGATCATCCTCTTCAATGGCAATTTTGGTACAGATGTTTTTGCAAAGTTGGTAAGGGTAAGTTGAGCATAAGTTTAGCAAAACCACAACTGACTATTATTATCAGCATGACTTAATCCAATTGGCTTGAGAGTCATCAAAGGTGATAAGTAGTCAACAATAAACATTACACGAAGCAGACGAAAGTGGGCAAGGTTTGAAGAAAAATATAGCCAAGGAAAGCAAACATAGACTAGCACCAATCCCCAGCCTTAAATTTTCTGATTGCAAATGGGCGTTCTATTCTAATCCATGTACTAATTTAGATAACATATTTAAATGAGCCCAAAATGAGTTTTTTATGGCCCATTTCATTGGAAGTAAATTGTGAAGCAGGGCTTAACAAGGCAGCTAAACATTAGGATGCATTGTTTTCGAAGATTCAAGGAGACAAGGAATATGACTAATTTAAATGAATAAGGTAGCAAAGTTAAGTTAGATTTCCTTGCATATTTGAGGATTCAATCCCCCAATTTCCAAAATAATTGAAATCATTATCTCCACAAGGTTTAGCCATATATTGTTGGAAAGAGCTACTTACAACATCCCCACTTGAAACATTAAGTGAAGAGATAGCAGAAGCAAGCCTAATGCAACGGTCAAGTGTCTCTGCCCAAGTAAACTGCACAGAACCATATACAATGGATGTGTGCTCTTTGTACACATTGCCAGCTCGCTTCAGAAAAATTATAGGCGATAGAGGTATGTAATTGGCAGGGCAGCGATTAAGCTTGTCCATTTCCACAATTCTTTGCTTAAAGACCAAACCCTGTAAAAGCATTAGGAAATCAATGAAATGAAGAGTATGCAGAGTAGAAAAGTATATGAAACAAAGTAGTCACTAGAATAAGCCAGAATCAAGAAGCCTATAGAAATCCAAATCGCTTCCTATTGCTTATCACAGAGGAATGGTAAACATGAAAGAATTGCATGAACAAATGCATTTATATGTCCAGAGTTGAGCCCAAATGAACCATTGAACGTACTTGTTACAAATTATGTACCTTTCAGAATTTCAAAAGCTGGTTCTTTCCTATTGATTCTACATTATAAAGTTCTCTGAATTCTGTATATGGATTTCAAAACAGCGTGTTTGTACAATTTATTCTGTACGAGCAAAACGAAATACATTCTTATATGTACACGATAAGAAGGGAATATTAGAAAAGGCTTGTCAACTCCAGATTCAAGATTCAAGAAATTTGAAAATGATTTTCAAATCAATAACTGAGTTTTGAACAATTCGTTTTACAAAGACAAGACTATTAGATAATATTTTGAGAGAGAAAGAATGTCAATTTCATAGAGAAACCATATTACAAGGTTAGGCACTTCTTTAAGTAACGGTTAAAATTTATGGGTTTTGAACCAAAAGAAACTTATACCCGTTGAAGGCAAAATATTGAACTTTCTTATCACAGGGAGCCTTTGCTTGTATCAAAAGAAAATTAGGCATATAATTTAAAAAAAAATCCTAGCCCTTTTTATTTCCCTCCCATATCTCTTCTTCGCCCTCCCCGCAAACCTTCTCTATTTCCAGAATACTTAAAATTCCTTCAAAATCTTCTGTTCTTTAGACAGTCAAGTTTATTTAGGAGTAAGGTCTATTCAAAGAAAAATAACCCCAACAAAAAATTGCTCTCTGAAAATAAGTAACCAAGTCGTTTAAACAATCACCTGTAGATAAATCCAGCACCAAAAGTTGATCGCCCAAAGCTTCAAAACAGTTCAGAAATCTGAGCCAAAATAATTAAATACATATGAAAATACAGCAAAAATATCTGCAATAGTAATGTGAATAAGCATAAAGTCGTTCAAAATAAAAAAATTATGTGAAGCCTGCTCAACAAAGCTACTTTTGTTATAATATCTGACAGACACCTCTAACGGCCAAGTTGTCCAGCAAATGTTAGAATTAACACTGATGAGCTTCAAATTTATCGGAAAACTCTGAAGATTTGACAAAATGTTTCACGTTCGATGAAAACTGCGATAGATTTCAGTGTTACATTTAAAATTCCTTGAAAAATTCGGAAGATTCGATCAATTACTCTAACTTCCTCAAATAAGTCTGCAGGGAAGAAGTCTAGCTGTAATAGCTCATACATACACACCTCCGATGACCAAGTTGTTCTGAAATTTATTCAAATTAACACAATTTTGTTCATAATGGACAAAAATCTGATCAAATATTTAAATAACTAAAAAAGCAAAAGTCTAATCGGTAAGAATTTATAAGAAAAAAAGTTTAAATCACATCTATTCAAAACATCAATTATTAAAAGTAACATGATGTATAATGCTGTCAGGTCTTCTGGTCTTGTTGCAACTGTTTCTATTGCTGGTCTTGTAGCTCTTTGACTTGTATTGGTTCCTCTATACTGAATCTCTTCGTCTCTTGCTGCTGTTGAGTTCTTGAGAACTGCTCGTACAGCTCTTTGACTGTGATGGTTTGTCTTTCATTTTATTCTTCTCTTGCAGTTTTATAACTGCACTTATATTTGTAATTGCATTCCCTCAACATAAAAAAAAAAAAAACATCAATTATTAAAAGTAACATTAATTTAATTTACAACTCCTCAAATTTGTTGGAAATATAATCTCACCTGCTCCAACTAAATCTGTATTCTCCTCCCTAGCAGCAGTGAAGACAAATTAAAAAAGAAGGATTTCCGAAAGATTTTGGAAAGATACTGGAAAGATTTGAAATTTTTTTGCATTAATTCCTTACAGTTTCACATGTTTTTTGGGTGCAGTGAAATATGTTATTTTATTCTATATTGTTCTTCATCCAATGATGCTTTAACTTTCTATATATTGATTAAGTATGTTTTGGTAAGCACTCTTTTAGGAGTCCAGCTCTGTAGAGCTGTAAGGAGAAAGAATGTTAGTATGTTGATGTCTGAAAGAGCACAAGCTCTAACAATAGACGTAAGAATGTAATAACAGTATGGTTGAACGAGCAACAGCTCAAAAAGTCTTTGCAAGATTGTGTAACTGCGTTGATTTGTATAAAAGAGCTCAAGCTCAATCTGAAAGATGTAAGAAGTCTGATGAAGCTGTTTGTAATGGTGAATGCAAAAGGTTTATGTCATATTATATCTAATTAATGTAAATGCTTCAATGTCTATTTTTGTTTTCCTTGTTTTGTCCTCCCCCAACATTCCATCAAAATTTGGTTGAAAAAATTTAAATGTTAAATAAAAAACACAGAAAACGCTACTTAACGAGATTCAACATAAAATTAGTTAGAAAATCCTCAAAGTTCCATAGAACACTTGAAGATGTTAGATTAATGAAATAACATCAATCTAACTGAAAAACACCTTCAAATTTGATAAATAATTTAAAAATGTTAACTCAAGCATGCAGAAAAGCTAATCATTGAAATTCAACATAAAATTTCAAAAAAAGCCCTCAAATGTGATAAAACACTTGAGGAAGTTAAATCAAACACTGTAAACATGGAAAAATTCCCACAGAAAACAACAATGACAATAATTTCACTTAAAACCCCTTAAATTTCATAGTACACTTGAATAAAATTAGGAGACGCTTACAATATAGTTTGATACAGCTGTGGGTGTTTTTAGTTGGTATTGGCTATTTTATGGTTTGAAATTGTTTGACTATTCAGTAGTAGTTGTTTATGGTTTGACGACTGTTGTTTCAGTCTATAGCTACATTTTGTAATTGTATATTTTTAGTTTAAATTTAAAATAAGATAATAAATTTTTTTTTAAAATGTGTCAAATGGTTAAACTGTAAGGTTGTCATGCTGGAGACCTAGGGTTAATATCCCTGCAGGTGGAGCGAGAGTCGAAGCAAAATCCATTTAAGTGTAGTGAAAGTTGGAGCAAAATCCATTAAAGTGGAGCAAGTAAGGTAGAAATTACACAACTGAAGAAAGATTTGGAGCAATATGCCTGCAGGTGAAGCAAAATGTAGGACAGGGTTTCCTTGTAGGTGAACCACTAGATGGATCCTGGTATTCCTCTAGATGTGCAATGTCATCTTTGTAGATGTATTAATAATCGAAGAAATATCCCCATATGTGTGCGGACTAACTTTATTAGCATGTAGCAATTGACTCAAATATCGTAGGACCTTCATTTATTTTGAAATGTGGACTGGCCTCTTATCTATCTATAATTAAGGTTTGGAGGTGTGACTCATTATGCAACTTGCCACATCAACACATATACTGAGAAGTGTCCAAAATTTGACTTTTTAAAGCTTCGATCAAAACTTAACCAGTAGATGGATCTTGGTATTCCCCTAGGTGTGCAATGCCATCCTTGTAGATGTAGTGATAGTTGGAGAAATATCCCCGTATGCGTGTGGGCTAACTCCAATATGTAGCAATTGACTCAAATATCGTAGGACCTTCATTTATTTTGAAATGTGGACTGGCCTCTTATCTATCTATAATTAAGGTTTGGAGGTGTGACTCATTATGCAACCTGCCACATCAACACATCTATTGAGAAGTGTCCAAATTTTGACTTTTTAAAGCTTCGGTCGAAACTAAATCATGGTACCTCTAGTAGTTGAACAAAAAAAATATCATTTGTTATTTGTAAAATATCACATTTTTATTTAAAACAAAACTTATATGCAACCTAAATGAACCAAATACCTATTGGTAACCATAAATCTTTGTTATATCTAGCTTTTTTATATTCAACACAAATGGACCAATAGCACACAAAAAACTATTTGTTGTTATACAAAACACATAATTATTTAAAATACAACTTATATCAAACAAAAATGGACCAATAGTTGAACACTAAAACTTTTTGTAAATCCTTCACATTTTTTGAAAAAATACATGGTATTTGATGTGCTCACCTTTTATATTTGTGATAGGACAAACTATTAATATGAAACACTTCAATACTTGTATATTGCTACCCCAATAGTTGTACACATAAGAACAATATTTTTTCACTATGATAACAATACTTGTTTAAATGAGTGTCTTATTTTATCAAATGAACATTTAATTTTATAAATGACACACTTATAGTGGATAGTTATGATATTTTATTTGAGACAAAAAACATTTATTTCACTTGTTCATGAATGTATTTATGTTTTTTATTTTTTTTATTTGAGGACTAAAGTTCTGAATTGAACAATTATTGGTCTCGTAATGTCACATATTTGCAAATATTTTGATTAATATGTGAAATGAATATATAAAAGATATAATATTAATTCATTCTAATACTGATATGAATAATCACAATTGATGGCACAACTATTAGACCCTACACAACTACTAACCCCTCTCCCCTAGTGACAAATTGTTACAGTCCTCAAAATTTTCTTTATGAAAAATTATGCTTTTTTGAAGAAATCACAAGCATGATTGGCCTTTTCATATTTAATTGAGATTAAATCACTTGAAACATGGCCTTTTCATATTTAATTGAGATTAAATCACTTGAAACATGGGGGATTTAATTTTGACGATGTTTTAATGGTTTTTTGTTTTTTCCTAACCTACAATCTTTTGGCAACAAGTTTTACACTCGTTATAGGCATTTTTGAAGGAATTATACTTTATTTTTTTCGTATTTCAGAGGCCTTTTGAAGGAAATACCTCCATGCTTGGACAAATAGAGTTCACAATCTCTATTTTACTTTGTTGTAGTTGACCATTTTAATATTTGAATTCTATTTCATGGTAGTCCTCAATAATTTTGTAAAAAAAAAATTCAAAAAAATTAATAGTGTTATTATAAAAATACCTAGTTAATTTTATGATTTTGATTTCATTTTTTCTTTAGGAAAAAAATTTTAACCTTCAATTCAAAATGTTGATTTTCTTGCTGTTTAGGGTTAAGATATTTTTGTCAAAATAATTTTTATTTTACTTGTACATGTTTGGTTTTATTTATTGTAAATTAACTAATATTTGTATAATCAATTACATAATATTTGTCTTTGAGTCTATTTATGATGCACCAAATTCAACATTTAAGAAGATTACACTCTCATACTTGGGAAGTGATGCCTTAGAGGTTATTTAAATGTTATAGAGGTAATAGTGGTAAGGAGAATGAAAATAATTTTCATTACAATTGTCTTCTCTTCTTCTTGTCTCTTTTTCCTTCCTCTAGAGATTTGTTGTTCGGCTATAGATTTGGTGCAAGGGGATCATACTATTGGAAAAATAGTTGTGCTTACATACTCTAGAGACTACCTCTTGTGAGTAGGAATGCCCTTCGATATACCTTAAGCCTTTCACATGGTATTTATTATAGTGCCACCCTACTCTCTTGTACCACTTTTCTCTCATGCACATGTCTCTTCCACATATTGTCACTCTTCCATGCACCTTTGGGTATATAGAAAAGTGAAGTATATCAAATGGATTGGTTTATTGAGAGTTTTGGTAAATTAAGAGAATAATCTTTCATATCATTGCTTTGTTATAATGGGTAGTTTGGCATTGAGGATCTACATATATTGTAATGCCCCACCAAGGAACCCCAAAGGACAACACTAACTATGCCACAATAATGGAACAATTTTTTTTTAAAAAGAAATAGCAATATATTGCATAGCATAATAATCTAAACCTATGTCCTATAAGGTACCTCAACTACGCTACTCATCAAACTAATAATCAAGATAACTAGAATCATTTCAGTAACCTTTTAGATGACATGAGCTATCTAACATGTAAGGTTCATTTAAAAATATCAAATTAAATGTTTCTACATTATTTAAACTTCCATAACATGTCAATTGATAATCAACATTAAATAAAAATATTTCTAGCCAACTAACACATGCATGATACATCATTTTACAATATCCATTACAAGAAGAGTACATCAATATCTACAACATCGTTACAATATTTACAACAATGCTTCCTCAAGTACATGGGGGAAGAATACATCAAACTACAATAAGAGATACAACTGATATACAATCCAATACAATTACATAAAATATTGTCTTCTCGAATTGGAACAAGAATTGGAGTCCAAAACACCAAGAACAAAACTCCATGCATGCGAACATGTAGCAAGAATACCCAATGGAGAAAAAAGCACCAACCTCCCGACCATGTGGAACACAGAAGTCCACCCTGCATGCTAAGAGATAACATAGGGTCCCACATCCAACAAACAATCAAGAAGACAATAGGCTAACATAAACAAGGGCTATACATGACACCAACACAACACTACTAACAACACCAACATCATATACAACACTTAGATCACTTTCAGAGGAATTCACACAACAAAAGGAGAAAACACAACTAGGAAATGCTAGACTGCAATAGGGAGGAGTTTCATCATATAGCTTGCTATGGGCTGTCCTAATAGATCTTCCTATGCCTCGACCCCCATCCAGGGTTGTCCTAGCAGCCTCTCTCAATCCCCAATCCCCATACAAACTTGTGCGAAACCAACATACCTTTCATGAGGACAAGGTAGTTGGTCTTGCCATTCCAGGCCTTCCCGTCTCATCTCAAGCCTAAACAAGCACTTGAGCCATGAGTGCAAGGCATATATGAAATCTACTTGTCTCCCTAATTCATTATTAAGGTTATCACTAGATTAAGAAACCCTCCAATGGGTTGTCTTGGACACCACTTTGGGTTCCATCCCCCATTGAGAGCCACTCCCCCTACTTACAACTAGTAAACCCTACACATCAAACAAGGCATTTACCATCTAGCATACTTATCAAAATCATAGGAATCCTTACATAGTGTAAGGCATTGACTTTCTTGTACACTCACCACAATCACATGAATCAATACGCAGTGCAAGGCATTGACCATCTTGCACCCAACACAAACATTGCCAAACCACTTCCAAAGTGAAACCATCATAAGAGTCATACATACAAAAAAAATACTCCCCCCTAAGCCTCTAGAAGCCAACCTTAACAATTTACCCAATGACACCCACTTTTAAACAATTACCAAAATCACCCCGATCCCACTAATTAAACACATTATTCAATACAAGCAATCAACCAAACAATACATCCATAAAATACTCCTTAAATAAGACATTATTTCCACATTTCATATTACTCATAAACTTAACCACTTAAAATTCACTTAATAGATCTTTTACCACAACAATCCATAATTAACTATAATAGCAACTATTCTAAATAACTAATTACATAGTGAATTCACAAATCAACTGTGAAATAATTATGAAAGAAATCAACATTCATTAATTAACAAAAAATAATCTAATTCATTTATTGAAACTAATCTTTCAATTATCCAAATATAAGTAAATCAATTTTCCCTATTTAGTTTCCCAATTCACTTAACTAACATAATCAATTAATTCCCTATATATATAACTATAACATTGAATGCTAATCATATAGTATACTCATCGAAATGAAATGCAATTTGAAGGCTAATCATAAACTATACTCATCAGAATAAAACACAATACCAAGTATCGTAGTTTATAGTATGAAATCGCCATATAAGTATCAAATGCCAAATATTAAGCATATTCATCGAATTCCAATCATATTGTATATTCATCATTTATCAACTATAATATATCAAATTCAATAACACACGAGTGAAAATGCATCGTACATAAACCAAAGATAAAGCAATCTACCTTAGAGCACTGCAAGCAACAAGTACACAGGGGGAAAGAAGGGCGTCCGACTGCCGACCATGGCTGGGCCAGTGCCATGCCACAGACCAACACCAAGAAATAAGTAAATGGGGCGCTAATAGATTTGTGGAAAGGCCTTAGAAACTTTCAATGTGAATGCTATCAGCTGGGGTTAAGCCAATGCCGAGGCATACGACTCTATACGTGTGCACATATCAGACTTTGTTGTTCTAATTGCCCTAGTAAACATGTATGCGAGATTTGGAAGCATAGAGGAGGCGCATGTATTCTGACCGAATGCCTCAAACATATGTCATCTCATGGAGTGCAGTGATTGCAGAACTGCACAAATTGGATTTGTTGTTTCAAATTGCTCTTGAAGACAAGAATGCAAGAATCGACAATAAGGAGATAGCACCCAAATTTTAATAGAATGCCTCAAGGAGGTGTCAATTTGAGGAATAAAAAGGTTGTAAGATATGAAAAAAATGATTTATGAAAGGACTTTAGAAATCTTCATAAATTACATTTATTAATTGTTTCAATTTGAAAATAAATATACAAAGAAATGTTTCATTTCTAGATAGCATAAACATTCAAGCACTCATTTTCAAAAACAACTCGATGGAATTCAAAAAAATAGTGTAACCAAAGAATTTACTTCCAACCTGGATCCAATCACTTAGCTGGGCTAGAGATTTGATGCTGAGCTCGAAATTTACAGCTTGCAAATCCAATCTTTCCAAATCCCCAATCAATTTTTCTAGAACTCTAATTTCCCACAAAATCAACAATATTTGGAATGTTTGCAGACAAATTACTCCATTGGCCAAAACCCCCATGAAAAATCTCCCAGTAGAGAAATATTTACATGAAGAGGGAGACAATTCTTTTCTCGAAAAACCAACCAACCTTTTTCACAATTAAAAAATTAGCTTTTGATTTATTAAATTAGTCATTCCTTCATACAATAATTATTTTTTAACTAATTAAAAGCGGTTTATTTATCATATTATTTTTATTATTCACTAAGGTTGTTTATGTATTTATTTTTATATTTTTTTATCAAGAAATACTCCAATTTATTTACATTTAATAATTAACTGTATAACTCAACTTTATATTATTTTATTTATTAGTTTTAGCATTACCTCATAATTTATTTTATGATAAAATTTGATTATATATATACATTTATATTTACTTATCACAAGTACCTTATTAACTTAATAATTTTATTTTAACGCAACAATTAACCAAGCATTTATCAAACAATTTTAAATTATATAAACCAAATACCAAATTCTGATGTGCAGAAGGTATTCATAGGAAACTTACAAATGCCTTGGCTAGAGAAGTTCGCCCTTATGAAATACCGTTATTTCACGCACTTTTGTGTAGCCTTACGAGAGTACCAACAAATGGTTGTTCAGTTCGAGGGATCCTCCTCACACTCCTATTCTGAGGGAAAATCCATTTTATCAAATCTCTAGGAAAGGTAAGGCCATTACGAATGTAGTAGCCGCTGCTGATAACAACGGCCTCAAACCTAACCGAAAGTTCACAAAATTATCAGAGTCTTATACCTCCATCTTCGAGAAGATGTTGAAGGATAAGATTGTAACTTTTCTAGCTCCTAAGCCTATTAGAGAACCCTACCCTAATTGGTATAATGGGAGCACTTATTTCCAGTACCATCGTGTTAATGGACATGATACCAAATGTTGCATGCGGTGGTGTCATGAAATACAAGACTGCATCGAGGATGATACCATTCATCTCGATGGGAATAAATAGAATGCTAACAAATCGGTGGCAAAAGCTAACAGTGAATTGCAGATATACATGGATCTATTTCCATCACACTCTATTAACATGATTATTGTTCTTGTTGATTTTGTTACCCAACCCGAGGCTTATGTCAATATGGTCACGGTAACTTCCACTGCTTCGCCCACACCCGGTTTTCTAAACATTACATTTACATCACAGGATTTACCCTTAAACAACAAACCTTCGCCTCTCTACATTCCCACTCATGTCAATGGTAACATTGTGACAAGAGTCTTGATAGACCCCACGAGCCATGTGAATGTTATCACCGAGGAGACATTAGTATCGAATTCATTACAAAAGGAAAAATATGAAGAAACAAATTCTATCATCCGTACACACAATGGTATGTGCCTCAAACCTTATGGCTCAATTGCTTTGTCTTTCCTAGTTGGACCTAGGGCTATTGACACAATCTTCGATGTTATCCCAAAGTTAGATCTATTCAAGCTAAAGCTAGGAATACCCTATCTTTCCTCCATGAATGGAATTTCCTCTGTTATTCACAAGTGTTTAAAGTTCTTCCATGAGGGTGTTGTGCATGTAGTGCATGACACGAAATACCAGCCCTTGGTGTCCTATGGTGGATACTCGTTGGATCGCTTTTGACCCTCCCTAGTCAGTCCGCTTCCTCCAAGAATGGACCTACTCTACAAGAACTATGTGAAGTATAAAACTAGGGGCAAAGGGGAGTCGAAGCTAACCCTTCCCGTGACAAAATAATCGATCACCTCATCTTCCCAAAAAGAGAAGAAGAAGCCTGCATCGACTACTCTCCTTTCCCCGAAAGGGAAGGAGAAGTCCACACAGGCTCCCTCTCCTTCTCGTAAAGGTAAAGAGAAGGCTACCTCCTCTCAGTCTACCCCATCCTCTCTCCCTTCTTGGGAAGAGTATTGGATGAGCCAGCCTAGCAACTACCCACTAAGTCCAATGATTCTTCCTTGGTGTAGGCCCAAGCTCAAGATGACAGACCTACCTAATGAATACCCCAGTCCATGGTATTATTTATATGACAGAAAGAAAGGTTCTCATAGAGAGTTCGATCCATGGCCTCCTACTACCCCTATTCCTAAGGCAGTGATCGAAAAGAGGCCTACTACCGAGGCTCTCAAATCGACTCCTCATGTCGCCCCTCAACCTGTTCCTCCTACTCTCATGCAGGAACCTGTCCCTCCATCAGAAACAACTGAGGTGGATGTTCCCAAGGCTGAGCAAGGACCTTCTATCCCTTCACAAATCCAGGCCTCTAACTCAAAGAGCCATAGAAAACAACTTGCGCAAATGCAAACGCCAATGAAAGGCTCACTTGGCTAGGTAGGCCACCTCACAAAGGAAGGAGGAGGAAACTATCACCCCTACTTCAGGGCCTCCTATAGCATCTTCTTCCTCCCTTCCTCCTACTTCTCTCTAGTCTGGTCCTGTACTACTCTCAGCTTCCGTTGCAAGTACGAATGCACCTAACCCTAAATAGGTGCAGGTGTTCATCGCTCGTTCAACAAAGCTGCCTTTGTTGATGTTCGTTCTGGATATCCAACCTTTCCCAAAGCTCGTGGATATGGTTAATACCTTGGTCATATCTGTTGTGGTTCTTTCCTCCTCTTCCTCTGCACCTCTAGCCTCGTCTATGGGGAGCTCGTCTCCTCTGGTGAAGAAAGAGGTGAAGAGTGGTCCTTCTAGCAATGAAGGATGTAAGAGGATCCCACCTTCTTTGCAAGGTGGTCCTCATGTGATGACTTGTTCTATCCTAGTGATAGAACCAGTCTCAACCTCCCCTGAGTTCGTCACCGCTCCTGAGTCACTCAGTGAGCCTAGCGGTGAATCTCAGGCTTAGCTTGCCCCATCCACTAAAGTTAGACACGATGCTCCTATTGGGTGCATGTTTAACTCTGTGGATGAATTTCCAACCTTGTTAGAAATCTTCACAAAATCATTGACTTTGACTCCACAAGAGCTCGATGGAGAGGATCTCAAGGGACCCTCTTCCTTGGCCCTTGTTGTGAGAGGGCCGAATGCTCCTCCTCTTAACATCCCACCATTGTAGGCTTGTCCTCCTTCCCCTTATGAGGATTTACATTGGGAAGCGGATGACCTCTTGGTTGATCAATGTTAGGAGGGCCCTTTTCTTGATCTTGTGTGTGTGTGTGTTTTGTAATGTTTTCCCCCGTGCTCATGCTATGTGTGCCTAGATGACCCTCGTCACCCCCGTTGGTGCTTGGATACAGGCGTGGTTTTTGTGTCGTAAACCTTCTTCTATTTGTATCATCATTCTTCCATTTTTGTGCTTGATTTTTGGTAAATTGGGGATGATGCAAAGCGTTGGGAGCATTTAGACTTCCCTTCCATGTTGACCCAATTTTTATTTTTTTTAATTTTTACTTTGTCTTCTCATGCATTCTTGCTAATTTGTTTGGGGATTGATGAACTTTCACCTTGCACCACGATTACCTATTACTTATATGAGCTCAGACAAAACTGACCCCGCTAAACCAAATCCCCCTGTGTCCTTTATTTGTATACTCTCTTTTGCTTTACCTTTACCTTTTTCTCTTCTTTGCTTGAGTTGTCCCTTTCATGTGTGACAATGCCTTCTCTTTAACATTTTGATTTTTAGAAATGAATTCATTGTCAACAAATCTTTTCTCAAAAATCTACACAAACTTCTTCTTTGGAATCACACATTCTCAACTTGGAACCCTAATGGAATGTGTCTCCTTCATCACAGGTTTGCAAAAGAAAGGAGTTGGAGACCTTCCTCTGAAGTGAGGATGACTTTGACCTTCACCGCATGTTGGGGCATATCCTTCCTTTCAAATTCCTTGATGAAGTGAACATATTTTGAAAGGATTCCTTGATGACAAATTGCTCTAAGAAAAGAAGAACAACTGCGTTCGAATTGTGTCCCTTGAGTGGACCGCTTTTCATGACGGGTTCCCAAGGGACCCTTCTCTGAAATTCTTTACCTCGAATGGATTCTTTCACGTCTAGCCTGGGGGCAACCTGACTAGACTTATTCCATTCCCCTTTTCATGTCTAGCTAGGGGGCAACCCAACTAGACCCGCTTCATATCTTCATGTCTAGCTTGAGGGTAGTCTGACTAGACCTCACCTTTCAAACAATGCGTCCCTTGAGTGGACCCCTCCTTTTGAAGGGTTCTCGAGGGACCCCTTTGAAAGACATACGAATCATCGACAGTTTGTGCGACTGTCTGCTTACTCGCATATTTCGCCGCTTCTTGACTCAACAAAATCGGCTTCCTTAAGTGTTCTTCATGCTTGAGTTCATGGAGAATACCTTCCCTATGGGACTAAGAGCATGTAGGGTGCTTTCTTGGGTGTTCTTGATGCTTGATTTCATGGTGAATACCTTCCCTATGGGACTAAGATCTTATAGGGTGCTTCCTTTGGGTTTCCTTCATGCTAGAGTTTTTGGGGGATGCCTTCCTTGCAGGTCTGCGAGCCTGTAAGGTGCTTACTTCACGAGGATTCCTTCATGTGAGAGATCTTAGGGGTTGCCTCCTTATAGGCCCACAGGCTTGTAAGATGCTTTATTTTTCCTAACTTCATAGTTCTGAGCATCTATGGAGTCTTTTACTTTCCCCACACCTTAAGGTTCGCTAGATCGTGGTCTGCTTCCTCGATGGTTTAGGTATACATTTTTAACCCTATTCTCTCTTGATCTACTTTACCAAGCACTCATCAGTATTCATGCTCGCTAAAGTGGGGGAAAAATGTATAAGAGTGAATTTTCACCCCATGTGCAAATTCCCTTTTTTGCCTTTATTCACCTTAGAAAACCAAGTTTAGAGGCTTAATTCCACTTAAGCCCACTACTTGCATCCCACATGGTGCCTATTTGAGTGTCGGTGGAGGCGTTTCTATTGGGGACACCTACACGACACACAAATGTTTGTGTGGAACACTTATGTCCATGGTAGATTCTTGTGGCTAAACCTGTAAAGGCATTACTCTTCTCATTGGAGGTGACGTTGTAATGCCCCCGTCGACTGACTGACCCAAATATGGTCATTTTTCTCCATACCTTTTTCAAATTCATTCTTCCAACTTGCATTCCAACTCTTCACAACTTCAAGCTTCCATTCTCACACTCTCACATTCACTTTCAAGCATTCAAGCATTCCATTGCAATCAAAGCAACACTCCATCAATTCAGTAGAGCAAGTTTGGGACCACACCATTGTAGCAGAGGCTCGAGTACTCTCATATTCTCCCCCAAGTAGCCTCAAGTGCTCTTGGTGGAGGTGGTGAGCTTCCCTCTCCTCTCCTCTATCACTTGGTTGAGTAGCATAACAGTGTTTTGTAGTGCTTCTTTGCTCTTTACTACATTATTTCCTTTATCTCATTTCCTTGGTTGTCCATGGAGATGGAAACACCTAAACGGGGGTCCGTCTAAGGCAAGCCCCTATATAGCCACCCAACATTTTCCTCTCTTGTTGTGTGTAGGAGCACGTACTTCTCGAGGGAGTAGCTAGAGAATGAATTCCTTGGTGAGATTCTCCTTGCTCTCTTCACTCTTGCATATTTTCTTTATAATATTAGAGAGTTTTTCATTTACTTAATCACATCATTTTGGCCCTTTAGTTAATTAGTTGGGTCGTTAGCTAGTTTTATTGGTTTGACCTTGTCTTCACTGTTGTTTGGTTGTACGGATGCCAACACACTTTTGAGATTCTAGCACATCACGCTGATGTTCAGAGACCGCACTTTCATCCTCAGATAGAGAATTTCCTGAGGTGTAGCATTAGACCTAAAAATTGGCTCGCCTAGCCCTTTCCTGTGTTTTGGGTCTATAGAGTAACTGAGAGGCCTCGAGGTCCTCGTTACTCTCGCCTTACATTTCCAAATATTACACTTAGCTAAGGTAAGTTAGGGTAGCCTCTCGCATCTTGACCCTCCATGACCTGGGGTCTTGCACATGGTGGTCCCCCTCTCTTATAGTTTGTTACATCCCATTTTTCATCATGCTGTAGACTATGTTATTTTCTTATGAATTTCAATTTTGGAATTTCAAACATGAATGATGAATCAGTTCAGGTATGTTGGTTAACCATTATATCAAGAAGTGATATATTATGAAATGATAAACTTATGCATTTAATGATCTTGTTAATGAAAATCTAATACCATGTTTTTTGTTTTAAGTGAACTATGTTGATATGATTACAATTATTATGATATTGGATTAATGACTCTTAGGTTAATGAGGTGGATGGAAGATTTTGTTTTTCCCCTCCAAGGATGAGAGGGAGAGTATCACCAAAGAGAAAAGTATATCTAAAAAAATCCATGGCCATTAGGGATTTGGGAACACACACACTCATGCACTAATAACTATTTTCTATGATTATAAATTGGTGAACTATTAAATGGTTGTGGTATCATGCCTTACTCCATGAAATAGAGTTGTTATATGGTTATGTGAGTCTTTATTTTATGGCTCAAAGAAAGTGTATCTTGATCATAAAATTTAATCACCATTATTAAACAATTGCATTGCAAGTACTTACCTTTGTTAAATTTTGTACTTAAGAATTTTGTATGGTTCAAAAAGAATACTTATGTAAGGAAATTTCAAGAATAGTACTGGGATAGGTAAGACTATACAATTATAATCATATACATATATATACACATGTATACACACACATACACACATTGATGCTAAATGCTTGCATACCTATGTTAGTACTCCTTCAATTTATATATGTATGTATTTGAATGTTTTATTATACGTAAATATACATATTGATAACTTTAGGACATGGCTATTCACCCTACAAAAGTGCATGTTAGAGGGGCATGATAACATAGAAAAATGCATTAAAAGATACATAGTAACGTACATAACATGATGGAACAACGTAGGTGGGGGGGTTCTCTAAGATGGAGGATAAATTGACAAATTGGTTGATGGAAGGAAACATTTTGACAACAGAAACATGGATTAAATGAAACCATTATATAGTGTTTCTTACGTTTTTCTAGTATTTCATCAGCATTGTGGATGAGATTTTTATTATCCATAAAAAGTCATCGATGGTGTCTTTTACAACAAGCCATCACTTTCTGTTGTAGATTGTGTGCAAAGTCTGTGGGAGTTGGAGGGCGATGTGAGTAAATTTTTGATCTAAATTGTAATATTATTTTTCAATAAGATAGTGTTCAAATATGAAAATGCACAAAATAATTGCAAGTTGGAAAACACTATGTGTTATAAGTTTTTTCTTTTAAATGCTTGTTCAAATCTAAAGGTTGGAGAGCATTGGGAGGAGTTTTAGGTGGGGGATACATAAAACAAATAAAATTTCTTGATGAGGGGTGACTACCCAATTGGGTTGTTATTTGTATTTAGGGTTTTAAAGATGTATGTGGGTTGTAGGTTTCATGACACCGAGTGTTTTGCATCTTGCAATTTTATTGACTATATGAATGTACTAAAATCTTTTTGTTATTTAGATAGTATGAATGTAATGAAAGGAACCTTCAAAATTTATAACAACTGTTAGAGTAAATATTGCATTTCAATTTCTTGATATGATTGGAAAAAAAATACACAAAATAATTACAAGATGAAAAACACAATGTGGTTTGTTAGTTATTTCATTCTACTTATTTAGAGCTAAAGGTTGGAGATCATAGAGAGTATTTGCAATGGGGATACATAAAACTAATCAAATTGAGTTGAAGGATGACTAACCAATTGGGTTGTTATGTGTAGAGGGCTTTAGAACATTATGTGGGTTGTAGGTTTTATACCACCAAATTTTTTGTAACCTACAATTTCATAGATAGTATGAACATGTAATGAAAACATTTTGTTATTTAGACAGTAAGAATATAATCCAAAAGTCACATTTTTCTAAGATAGATGATGAAACTCACTAATGACACTACCCATTAGTCTTATCTCATAATGATGTCATCGTATGGAGGATGGGAATTTTTTTTTATTTGTAAGCAATAAATTTGTATTAATATAGCAAAAAAAAATTGCAGAGAGTCCACCATGGAGTAATCACCAGTTCATCTACAAACTTCACCTAGGAAATAAAAACTGTCTACAATGACCACTCAGGGTCTAGAAAAATGGGAATAAGACATTACCAAAATACCCAACCCAAGCAATACAAGCGACAACAACCATAAACCATACCCGGTACAATAGCAACCTAATTTAGCATCCTTTTTTAATAGACATTAACTAACCTCTAGGAAACCATTGGAAATAGCAAACACCCTGAAGTTTGAAACCCTACAATGACTAAAAGACTGGGAAAGGTTGAGCTCCTATTGAAGGAAATTAACCCCAGCTGCCGCAAGTTATTTATGCTCCACCAAGGCCATCCCCTCCAGATCAAATATGAAGGGATAAAACTTCACCACCTCACCAGGAAAATAGTATGTAGGCAAGTCATGAGGCCTCAACACACCCATCTTGGGGGAGGAAATGGTGAGAATTTTCTCCAGACCCACCAATCATACTGCGTGAAAGAGCTTCATAACCAACGTTTCCACTTCTTTCTTTGCCATCCTAATTTCCAACAAAACCACCATGAATTTGGAGCATATATGAGTATTCACCTACTTAGTTTCACCATTACTCAAAAATCCCTTGCCTAGGATCATTTTAACTGCAACAAGAATGAGTGGATCATACTTCTTTAAGATTTGTTTGAGTCATTGCTTAGTAATCTCCCCGTGAAACGACATCTCCTATATCGATCTATCCAAATGTATACGGGTATCCACCCCAATGTTGGTCATCGTCTTAGCAAACATTTTCACAAAAAAATTAGATCTTTCCCCCATCACAACCCCATAGCACACCTTAACAATGATGTAGAGATAAAACTCAATGCTGATGAGGAGAGAAGGCTTCCCCAAACTAGAATTAAAGCAATGAAATGGAGGAATCAATCAAATCAATTCATAATTACGAAGGAACGTAGTAAGCTTGTTGTGTGAATAGCCAATCTAACATTGCAAAGATTGATAAGCACATCTGAGCATCAAGCAGTCTCATAAAGCATCAAAACTTGACATTGAACATCCATTGTATCTTCATGGTGCACAATATCATAGATAGTCACAAACTAAAACATGGAAGACATGCAATATACTTTCACTACTAGAATAGGCATGCATCAAAAACACATAGTGGAAGCATCAAATATTATCATATATAAGCTCAAGCCACTGACTTATGTGTTATCCTATATGTTGAATATCTGATCATAAAGAATAAAGTAGATAGTTCACAAAGATTGACAAGCACATTTGAGCATCAAGCAATCTCATAAAGCATCAATTTAACTTGAAAAAAATCCATTATATCTTCATGGTGTACAATAGATCACAGATAGTCACAAACTGAAACATGGAAGACATGCAATTGACTATCACTACTAGAATAGGTATGCATCAAAAACACAGTGAAGGCATCAAAGACTATCATATATAAGCTCAAGCCACTGACTTAAGTGTTATCCCATATGTTAAATAGCTGATCATATAGAAAATATGAATGGAATGGCAACAAAAATGAACCATTCATGAGCCGAGGATAAAGAATAAGCTTGAAGCTCCCCCTAAATTTTTGCAATACTAAATTGTGTTATTGAAGAGAGCCATGGGAGAGAACACCAAGTCTATCCCTTAAACTATCAAACACCTCTTTTTCTAATGGCTTTGTAAAGATATCAGCCACCTAATCACATGATTCCACATAATCCAAAACAATTTCATTTGTTAGAACCTTTTCCCTCAAGAAATGATAGTGGATGGCTATATGTTTGGTTGTTGAATGCATAGTGATATTTTTTGAAATATTTATAGTGCTAGTGTTGTCACACAAAACATGAACAGGTTGAGATACTTCCACTTTGATATCTTTTAGTGTTTGAACCATCCATAAAACTTGAGAACAGCATGTGGTAGTAGCAATGTATTCTTCTTCAATAGTTGACAAAGACACAGAGTCTTGTTTCTTGTTGTGCCATGCTACCAATTTGCCACCCAAGAAAAATGCTCCTCCAAAAGTGCTCTTTTCTCCATCAATACATCCTACCTAGTAAGCATCAATATAAGCAAGCAAAGTAAAATCATGATGTCTTGGATACCACAAGCCATAATCAATAGTACCATTGACATATCTAAGTATCCTTTTAACTACATTAAGATGAGATTGCTTGGGAGAGAACTAAAATTTGGCCACCAAGCACACAACGTGCATGATGTCAGGCCTTATGGCAGTCAAGTACAAAAGACTACCTATCATAGACCTGAACATGGTGTGATCTACATCAGAAAAATCAACATCTTGGCCTAATTTGCAGGCTAGTTTCCATGGGAGTTCCAAATGGTCTACTTTCATCCATTTGAAATCTTTTGAGCAACTCTTTTGCATATTTCATCTGAGAAATAAAGATACCCTTCTCAAGTTGAGAGACTTGTAACCCAAGAAAGAAAGAGAGTTATCTAAGCATGGACATTTCAAACTTATCTTTCATATTGTTAGGAAAATCATAACACATATCATCATCATTGCTCCCAAAAATAATATCATCTACATAGACAACAACAACCAGAGTATTGTCGCCTTTTGTCATGAAGTACAAATTATCGTCAACACCTCCTTTTGTTAATCCTTGACCTTGAAAATGCTTATCCAACTTCAAGTACCATGCTCTAGGGGCTTGTTTCAAGCCACATAATGCTTTTTTCAATCTATAGACATGATCTTCTTTACCTACACATTCAAATACCTCAGGTTGTTCCATGTAAACTTCTTCCTCAAATTCACCATTTAAAAAGGTTGTTTTAATATCCATTTGAAACACTTTAAATTTTTTATAAACAGGAAAAGCTAGAAAGATCCTTATAGCTTCAAGCCTAGCTATAGGGGCAAAGGTTTCATCAAAATCAATACCCTCAATATGAGAGTATCCTTTGTAGACAAGTCTTGACTTTTTTTGGACTACATTTCACTTGTCATCAAGTTTATTCCTAAAGACCCATTTTTCTCCAATAACATTCTTGTCCTTGAGTCTAGGAACAGGTTCCCATGTTCTATTTTTCTCTATTTGATCTAAATCCTCTTCCATTGCTTTAATCCAGAGTTCATCTTTACTAGCCTCTATAAAGGTTTTAGGTCCAAGTTCTAAAATCAAACATAAATGTACCTGATCACTTGCACTAGCAAGCTTTCTTCTAGTTTGAACACCAACAGTTCTATCCCAAATGATTTTTTCTTGAGGATGGTTCCTTTGAACTATCTTTGAAGGATTTGTAGCTGTTGAATCCATAGTTTTTTCATGAGTATTTTCTTGATCTTTCTCCTCTTCTTCTTATTTCACCTCCTTTTCAGGTAGGTGAGATTCTTCATCATCTTCTTTTTGTTGTTCACATAGCTACAACATCTCATCAATTTTCATGTTAATTCTTTCAACCACTCTTTTCAATATTTTATTAAAAAATTTGTAAGCTTTACTATGAGTGAGTAGCCTAAGAAAATACCTTCATCATAGTGAGATTCCAAATTACCTAGAATTTCATCATCTCTTTTGATAAAACATTTACTTCTAAAGATTCTAAAATACCCAACATTCACATATCTGCCATACCATGGTTCATAGGGATTATAATTAGTTTTTACTCTTAACTGCACTTTATTCAATGTATAGATTGCTATATGGATAGCTTCTTTCCAGTAGATTTTAGGTAAATGTGCATCTTGAAGCATTGTCCTTGTCATTTCTTTGACTATCCTATTTTTTCTCTCTGCTACACCATTTTGTTGTGGTATCTTAGAGGCTAAATATTGCCTCTTAATGCCATGTTCTTCACAGTAGTCCATAAATTCTTTTGAAGTGTACTCTCCACCTTTATTTGACCTTAGGCACTTGATTTTTAGAGTCAATTCCCTTTCAACCATCTTTCTAAATATCTTGAACCTATCAAAAGCTTTTGATTTATGCTTCAAAAAGGTCACCCAAGTCATTCTAGTATAATAATCAATAAAGAGCATAAAATACCTTTCACCATTCAACGACTTTGTCCTTGTAGGACCACATAAATTAGAATGAACAAGTTGTAAAGGTTTAGTTGAAGAATACTCTTTAGATTTAAAACTTACTTTTTTTTGCTTACCTTGCTGGCATTCCTTGTAGGTATTGCTACTAGGTTTAGAGATGATTGGCATATTTCTTACATTTTGATTCTTGTTGATCTTGACAAGATTTTCATAATTGATATGCCCAAGTATTTTGTACCAAAATTTACTCTCTTAAACCTGACTCATGAAACAAACAAGTCCATCTTTACTATTTTTTATTGTCTCATGAAGATTATAGATGTTTCTTTTTGTTCTTAAACTAACTGCAATGGTTTTTCCAAATTTCTTACTAATTTCATAACCTTGAGTAGTAAATGTGACTTTGAAGCCATTGTCACATACTTGAATCACACTAAGAAGATTGTGAATTAAACCTTTTATATAATATACATCATGTAAGGGAGTATCATCATCTAGAATTATGGTGCCTTTTCCTTTGATCATAATACAAAAGTCATTCCCAAATTTGACTAAACTACCAATGTAATCTTCATATTTGACAAGCTTTCTCTTATCACTAGTCATGTGGTGAGAGCACTCGCTGTCTACAACCCATAGATCTTTCTTTTGGGCATGTAGGCTAGTTTGGACAAGCATTTCTTTAGCATTTTTGTCAACTTTCTTTGGTTTCCAAACTAACTTTATTTTGTCAGTACTAGATGTCTTGAGATGAATGATAGTTTTGCTTTGCCATATTGCAAAGGTAGGTCTGCAAAACCTAGCTATATGTCCAAGATTCCCACAATTATCACACTTCAAATTGTTCTAGAACTTGAAAATATTTCCATTTACAAAACTAGGCCTCCTTCTAGACATAACCCTACATTCACTTGCCTTGTACCCATATTGATTGCAATAGAAACAATAGCCAAATAAATGCATATTACATCTAAATGGATTGCCTCTTTTTTCAATGAGTTTTTCACTTGTAGCATCAACATGTTGAAGTTCATTGGAATATGAGCATTGTCCTTCTGTAAACCATAGACCAATCTTATCCTTGTGGTATTTTTGTTTATTTAAGATGTCTACCAACTTGTTAGTGTTGTCACACATGACAAGTTTTCTTCTTAAAGTAACAATCTCTACCTCTAGAGTACAACATTCCTTTTCTTTGGTATTTAACTCTTCTTGAGTAACTTCTAAATTTTTTTTGCTTTCCTCAAGTTGAAGTTTCAGGCCTAAGATTTTCTTTTCAAACTCAGTAATTTTGTTAATCAAATTTTCAATCTCTTTATGAGTTTGGTTTTTCTACACCATGGTTTCCTTTTTGAGCTTCTTGATTTCACTAAGGGCACATTTTAGCTCACCCTCAAGATCAATCTCAATTTCAGATTGATTTGCATTTTTTTCTTTCTAATTTTCATTTGGACTAATGGTAGTCATAAATAGGGTTTCTTCCCCTTCTTCAATAGATCCTTCTAAACAACTGTCTGTTACATCAACAAACAGGCTTTTCTTCTTTTTAAAAATATTTTTCTTTTTAAAATTGTACTATTTTTTCTTTCCCTATTTTCTACTATCTTCCTTGTCACTTCCAAGGTCTTTATTAGGGCATTAAGTAGCATAATGCCCAATCTTTCCATGATTAAAACATTTAAAAGGTAGCTTCCCTTTATACCTACCCAATCCTCTCTTTAGTTTGCTCACAAGAACAAACTCATTGTCATCTTGTTTCTCTAAATCATAGTTTATGTCATTTTCCTTTTTCATAGACTTAAAGGAAGATTCTTTGCTAGTGAGATTATCACTACACATTCTCACTACATAGGTTGTAAAGACACAATAAATTTCATCTAATGCAAGTTTGTTTAAGTCTCTCTCTTCTATAGTAGAAATTTTAGGATCATATTTAGGTGTTAGTGACCTTAACACCTTTTTAATGACAAATTTTTCTTCTAAAGTTTCACCAAGACCACAAATTGAGTTTACAGTTTCTTAGACTCTTAGGAGGTAATCAACTACCTTCTCTTCCTTAGTCATCTTTAGGCCTTCAAACTTGTCTCTAAAAGTTTGTAATTTAGCCTCTTTAACTTTCTCATCACCCTCATAAATACAAGACAATTTATCCTAGATAGACTTTGCACTTTTGCAGTCCATAATTTTAACCAGCACATCATTAGTTAGTCTACAAAAAATAGCATTTTTATCCCTAACATCATTTTCATATGTTTTTTTGTGGTCTACAGTAGAGGGTGTCGATGTGGCAGTGTACCCAGTCTCAATTGAATTCCAAACCTCATAGCCTAGAGAAGTTATATGACATTGCATTCTAAATTTCCAAAAAGCATAGCTAGTACCATCAAATAATGGTGCTCTAGAAGTAGAAAGACCTTCCTGATTTTCCATGGCAAGTACTCCACCAGGAATCCCCTAAGTTGGTTAAACTTTTGGCAAGGGTATGGCTTTGATACCACTTGTTGGAGTAGGAAAAACACTGAGAGGGGGGAGTAAATTAGTGTTTTAATAACCAAATTCAATTCAATTTCTTTTTCAAAAAACATAAATTCTTTGTAATCATGGAATGTTCAATTTCAAGTATGTTTTCAAATGTGATAGTCAATGTCATATCCTTAATCCACATGAAAACTCAAATGTTGCAAAGTACATAAAGGAAGTTGCAAGACTAAATTGTGTGAATCATGATAACCACATAGATCACAAAAAACCATAACACAATATTTTCATGAGTGGAAAACCCTCATAGGGATAAAAAACCACTCGATAAATAGCCTCACTGGCTTAATAAAATCCCATTGATTACAAAGCCTCACTAGCTACTTTTTGTGCCTCACTAGCAAAGCCTAACTTTCCATAAAAAATTCCTCACTGGCTACAAAAATGCCTCACTCGAAAAGCCTCATTGGCTACAAAAATGCCTCAATAGATTTTCAAGTTAACAACTGCCTCATTGGCATATATTAACATTGATCAACAATCAAGATAAAGAGTAAAGTATAGAGGGTTACTCTTTTTCTCTAATACTCATGGCATTTTTTTTCCTTAATACATTATGTGTCTAATAGGCTTCATTGCACTTGAAACCTAGAAAACACAAAGCATATTAATTTTTATTTTTAACAGTTTTTGTATACAACCTTCTTAAAAGAATATTTAGTTCACTATCCAACTACATTCAACATTTTAAAAAATGCTCATTTCATAAAACTAGGGTTTTGAGAGAAACCTCTACATTCAAATAATAATGATCATATAATCAGAAAAGATCTGAAAAAAAAAAGATGATACTCAATATCTTAAGTTTTTCTAGCTTACTTTCTAACCAAAGCCTGAGCTTAAGCATCTCAAACAAATAGCAAACATTAACCTAGTGAAACACAATACAACCATACCTTGGTCAGTTTTTGCTTGTGACTGAAGGTAACTTACAAATCTCAACTACATCATTGAATTCACAAATGTCACTACATATTTTTTGTCTTCCAAGCTTTGTTTCATGTTGTTCATTTCCAAAAAGCAAACCCTAGGTTCATTGTTGTATACAACAAACTCTAACTTTGCAATATGTGTGATATACCTTTGCTTTCAACATTATACAAGTTTACCTTGTCGAGTTGGTAACCCTTGAAGGGGCCGATAGAAACAATGTCACGAAGCTACCTACAAACCTTTCCTCAAGCCTGTGACTTGCTATGTAGGTTACCAAATAAAACAAATAAAACAAACTTAATTTAAACATCTTATCACATAGCATATCAAAAACACAAGCATCATTGTTTATGACTTTGATAATTGTTGCTACCTTAGTAGAATGACAATGATAACCAAACGTCATCAAATACAACCAACATCATGACATATTATTCCTTTCAAATATGCATCAAGGTGAAACCATATTGACATCAATGCAAAACTCATCTAATGTCAAAGGGGTCAACATATTCTTCTTTACCAGATTTTTCTTCTTTATATTCTTTCTTCTACAAAACTTAGAAATGTGTCTGGAGGCCTATTGCAATTGTAACATATGATATCATTTTGAACTAGCTTACTTGATCAATTCATTCTAGATATGCATTGACTAGCTTTATGCCCCAAATCCATTACATGTATAACAGTACCCATTGAAATATTGAACCATTCTACCATTGTTATAGCTATTCATCATTTGATTTTTGCATTCACTAGCCTTATGACCCAACCTTTTGCATGTAAAACACTGATTGTGAAAAGATGGAACATTCTAATTCATTCTACTTCTACATTCCATATCCTTATGTCCAAATCTATATCAAGAATAATGGAAACCATTAAAATATGGGTAGCTTCATGAACTTGGTTATCTGATAGTTGGTCTTTTAAAGTCTCCTCTTTGATTTCAAACTTTCTTATCGTTGATCTTCTTGTCCTTTAGCCTGATTTGGAGTTTGATTTTTCTTTGATCTTTCACCTTTTTCAAACCCTAATCCTTCTTTTTATTTAGATCCTTTATGTTTTGCAATCATTTCATCAAGCTTTATAGAACTCATCTTGAATTTGTCTTCATGAATCTTTTCTTTTTTCTAGATCTGATCTCAAGGTCACAACTTCTTCAAGTTTTGAGCATTCTTCAAATTTTATTTTCACCTTAGCATTCAAACATTCTTCAATTATTTTTCCTTCTTCACCTTGTACTTTTAGACTGGTAATTGTTTCATTGACTTGCTTCAACTACTCATTGACCTCCTTATGTCTCTCTAAACTTCTTAATTTTCTCTCTCAACTTTTTGATACATTCATCTGCTTCTTTGAAATTTTATTTCAGATCTCTGTTAAATTCACCTTTAGTTCTTTCTAGATCTTCAAGAGCTATTTTGAGTTGTCTAGACATTCATGTCAACTATGAAATCTTCTTCAATGAATCCAACTATAGGAATCTCTTCCAGAGGAGTAGTAAATCTTCTAATAGCCATGTGTTCGAACTCCACGATCTTCTCCAAATGGTTAAGCTCCTTCCAAGGAACTAAGATTTGATACCAATTGTTGAACACTTGAAATATTAGAGGGGGTGAATCGATATTGTTTGAAACCACTTAAACATTTAAACATCCATTCTATATAGCATATTCAATTTGTAGAAGGAAAGGAAAGCATGAAAAAAATCATCAACATCACATGACACATGAACACTAGATTTTTATGTGGAAAACCCAAAATGGGAAAATCCATGGTGAGGATTAGCTCACAATATATTATAACGGGTTATAGTATATTACAGAAGTGCTCACTGTAGGTGAAATCACTGCCCACTAAAAGAAGGAAAGATAGAAGAGAGTGGTGGCTCACAACCATGATTTGAACTATTACAAATGCATCTACAACATGTTGGGATACAATTCCATTAAAGCTCAAAATACTGACTTCACACACTTCATATTGATCTACACTAACACTCTACATTGCTCTACATTTGTCTTATTCTCACACAATTCACATCAATAATTACATAATAATTTTATCATTATCATCAAAACACCAGAAAAGTTCTTACATATATATATCCACTTCATCTATAAAAACTTATAAAATCAATTAGGTTGGCCTAATTAGATGTATCATGCAAAATATAACTTGTCGGCTCAACATTCACACATGCATGCTTCGTGACAAGATTCAAAACTTAAAAAAATAAAAATAGGTCGGCATGGACCTATAATTACTCTCGCACAATAGATCAGTACTTACACAACCTTCACATTAGGTTGGCACCGACAATGACCTAACATAGAAATTCACCAACTGTACATCCAAAAACTGACACGTAGACCTCCAAACTCCATGCCACTTGGAATTCACACTCTACTGACACCTTTCAACATCTACATAAATTTGCAAAGCTCTAGATACCAATCCATGGAGAAGTGCAGATTCATCAAAACATGCATACTATACTGGTAACACTATAATTTCCAAACTGAAACCTCTAGCATTCATAACCTCAACACCAGAAGAAAAAACACTATGAAATTATAGATTTATACTCTTCTAACATCCAACAAAACTACCTCAAAACTATAGAGTGAGATTCTACATAGCATACCAATGCAGACCAAATACCAGATGTCTTATTCATTGAATTACTTGTCTTGACACAATCAATTTATCACTTCAACTATCTTCACTAGATCAAACCTTCTTGCAAAATTGCACTTGAAAATAATCTTCAAACATGCTTAAGCTATACACACTATTTTGCATGATGATCTTCATACCAAAATACAATGTTGACATTAATGGCAACACTAAATTGCATACTACACAACTTATGCTCATACTCCATGCTCATTTTTCCAACAAACAAGTCAATGATAAACTCCTTAACCTTTAAACAAAATGCGTTATAGGGAATGTACAAAGGATTTTCTAATGAGCCAAATCCACCAAAATACATTTTTCCACACTAAAAAATGACAAAAATGGCAGGGGAAATGCAAGGATTTATAGATCAACTAGTAGAGATAGCAAAGTCAAGTTTAGAGCACTTTGAGAATAATGAGATCAAGATTATGCCTGATATAAAAAATGAGGATGAAGAAGTAAAGGAATTCCTTCAATGAAAATCCTAATTCAAGGCAATAAATCCTACCTTTCCTTTCTTTGTCTATGATGAAAATAAAATCATTGTTGAGCTCCTTAAAAGTTGTATGGACAAATTGATGGATATTAATTAGCTTCTAGAAGAGTTTGAGAAGGAAACTAATTCAATTTTGTTCAAGTATCATCATTATAAATCTAACATGGATCTACTCCTTGCATATCAATGGCCATCAAAAAGATTATATTAGGCCTTGGATGAAAAATGCAATAACTGCTAGAACTATAAGTCTTTTACCACATAAATCAAATGGATTAAGTGACAGGGCATTTAATAATTCTTGCATTCTTTATTTGGGTGGTTTGTCATTCCTTTTTGTCTCTTATGGTCTACTCAACATCAACTTCAACTAACTACAACAACTTTAGAAAGGGAATATGCTTTACATTTGAGAGATGAATCCTTAAAGAGAAATCATTCCATTCTTCATCTTTACTACATCAACAGACATCTTCATCAATGCAACAACTTTTTGTCTTCTAGTGGAACATTCCTTTTTTCTTCTACAAGTGGTTTTTTTTGTCTCTTTCTAGGACAATACTGTTAAATGAAGATGTGGCATTTTCCCTATGGCCTGAAGCTTGTTCACTTCCTTGTTGTTATAAAAGGGAATTTAGGGTCATTTTATAAGGATCTTGATTTTTTTGTAAGCAAAGCACTTATGTAAATTCAATATGTTTACATTTGGTTGTAGGTATTGACATAAAAGGGTGCCAATGTAGTTATAATTTTGTATGATCTAGTAATAGCTCATGGAATCAAATACATATGACAATTTTGTAAGAAATTATCTCCTCATTGTATGTATCTTCTTCATTTATGAATAAAATTGATCAAGGATCTTTTATGTCCATCTTTGTAGCTTTCCTATGAATGTTCATATTTCTTTTATGGCTTTTATTCAAGGAGTAAATTAAACATGCTTTATGAGAAATGTTGAATGTATTAGGTGTATAAAAGGATTTTTAAGTAGAATTGAATGTAGAGTTTTGGAGGGTGGTAAAGTAATGCATTATTAATAATCTTTAATCTAGTTAGAGTTAATAATGTTGTGCAAGTTTCTGATTGTATTTCCCTTGACTCTGTGACCTAGGTCTAAGGCACTAGTCTAGACATAAGTTCTAGTTATAAACTTCATGATCAATAAATTTAAAGATTTTTTTCCCTTCAAGTATTTATTAAATAATGTTATTTGCTTACTCTCAAACAACAAAATTCATTAAACTCTAAGATCCTGGCCCTTTTTGTTGTTTATTTACAAATCTTGGTCATAAATGAAGAGATTATATATGTTTATAGCAATATCTAAAGTCAATTGTATGAAATTGTAAGTGATATTGCATAGGATCACCCTCTTAGGTTCTATAGAGCTTGAAGTGTAGAGGAGAAAATTGCAAAATCCTTCTCCTATTCATTGGCCTTGACCCCTAGAAAGATTGAGCATAAGAATTGGCTAATCATTTAGATCATCTCTAGGATACAATTGGAGGTTTATAGCATAAAAACAAACCAACAACCACTATTGGATACAACTAAATTTTCCTCCACATTGGAGTCAAACCATACTAAGAATATGTGTTGGTTATAATTTTTTAGCATGATTTATTTCTATTTTAGATCACAATATAATCTTCTCTAAAGAAAAAATCATTTGCATAAGAAATTAGCAAGTAGATTAATATTTTTTTTAATTCTTAAATTCTAAATTAGGAAGTTATAAGTCAATAGGAGTTACAAATAGACATGTATAAGTTAAATTTTGACAAAAAAGGAATTACATGTAAGTCAAAAATATTCTTGAAAGTTGAAGAATGAGAATGTGAATCCCCACCTTGCATGTTGATAAATGAACATCTCTATCTTGGTAGTTCTTAGTCTATATAGTGATTTTTGGATCAAGAAAAAATATAAGATAAGATTTTGTATAAGGATATTCTTTTTGAATGTTGCTTGAACTCCTTTAAAATCTAGGTCTAGAACTTTAAAGGTGCATGTGAAAATATCATCAAATTTGTAAAAAAAAAATTGTGACAATATATTGAGTAAGATTGACTTTGTGTGTAATTTTGTTTTGAAACAATTATTTTTGTGGTAAGTTTCTAAGTTGTGTTTCTATTATATTTATATGTTTCATACATTGATAACCATCACTGATTTGTTTTTGTTTGGATTCAATGATTTTATGTTTCAACTTATTATAAAGTTTATCCCAAGCATACATTTCTACATTTGATATATGGTTTTGAATATTGAATTCCTATCAAACAAGTAATGATATAATAGATTTGATAAAAGTAGGAAGACAACACATAATAGATGCAACTGAAGTTGTAATGATGGGGTAACCTAGAACCTAGTACTTGAACAAAAAAGGTCAAAAAAGTAATGTAATGATTTAGAATGAAACTTGGGTTTGGATCTTGATAATGAAGAGACAAAACCATAAGAATATGATATTGTAAGTGTTGCATTATGATAGGGGAAAGAGTGATTCTAAGAGACACACTACTTGTAGTGAGTGATTTTGAGTGATGAATGATTTGAATAGCAGCTAAACGATAAGTGCTAGATGATCCACAATGACCAAGTTGGGATGTGCTTTTATGTATCATCTATGCACTCAATTTGAATAGTTTGGAATAAGAATTAACATATAGGGGGCCTAGAGAGAAATTTCAATTTGAAAATTAACATCAAATCCATAGTGCATAGTTGATTTGAATCATTTTTATGCCTTCACATTCAACCTAAGAATTTAAGAATTGCTAATTTTGGAGCTATGAAATGTCTAGATAGGAGTTAAGTTCATTTTTTTATGGTTAGCAAGGAAAAAAGATTAATGGGAAAGCCAAATCAATTTAAATTAAGTGCTAAGATGAATATTTAGAATATCCACATAAAATGACATTAGATGAATGATGTACATACAAAATATATACTTTTAAACTTTACATATTTATAAAACTTTAGGTAAACTCAAAAATAAAAATTATAAAATAAAATTTTTGATACAAAAATTTACTCATTTATATTTTTTTAATATTAAATAAAATTATTTAAAAAGAAAAAGAAAAAATAAAATTATTTAAAAAGAAAAAGAAAAGTATTGAGGTGTCCATTCATGTAAAATGACTTATTTAAGATGAGTTAATCATTTAAATCTTGTACCCCCTGAATAAAATATAAAAGCTGATTTTTATTTAAAATGATTGAGATGCCTATAAAATCTTTATCTCCTCAATAAAATATAATATTCAACTCAAATTCAGTGAATTCACAAGCTCATGTTGCTAATGCTTTTCCATTTTCACATTGCAGTCTATTTTGCTTACACTTTCTCCCATCAAATTATTGTCCTTGCGTGGAAAAAGCAGCCCAGATATGGCCAAAATGTACATAAAAAAGTGGAACGCAGAAATGTAGAAATTGGGTGGAACAGCTGGTGATAGATAAACAATTGGCCTCCACAGAAAGTTAAACTTTGACAAGTAATATAATGAACAATCTCATGGCAATCTATTCATCTGAAAGCTTTCTCCCATCAAATTGTATCTGACTGAATGGTCCACAAAGATTTGATGTTATATATCATATCGTTTTCAAGTTTGATTTGCATTCAGCTATTCTCAATCCCAAGTAAACTTTTGAAGATGGCGTCCATACTTGCAAAGGCTGTTGTTGGATAAGACACAAGTGGTCGACAAGGAGTTGATGTTATATTGAATATGCATAAAATTACATAGAGAATGCAGTATTAGACTGCAAAAAATATCTGCTGATACAAAACAGCAATATTTTAAAAAGCAAGAGAAATAACTATAACAACAGTAACAAGACAGCAGTTAACAGCAGTTAATAGCAATGTTTGCTATAGCAGAATGATTACATGACCAGCAGCTAATACAACTGTCAATAATTACAGCTACAGCAGTTAAAGAATATTGGACTACTATGAAAAGGATTTATAGATATTTATGCAACACTTTAGATTAAGCAATGTGTTATGAAAGAAGAGTGGATGAAAATTATAAGAGTTTAAGTTTTGAAGGATTTGTGGATTTTGATTGAGATAGAGGTATTGACTATCAAAGATCTACCAATGGATATATATTCCACTTTTTGGAGGATTAGTAAGATGGATGAGTGAAAGATAGGAAGTGGTTTTATTATCTACAACTTAGGTAGAGCACATGGTAGCTACTGATGCATGTAAGGAAACAACATGACTACAAAACTTATGCTCAACTATTAACTTAAAATAGAAGATGGTAAGGATTCATATTGATAGTTCAAGTGTAATATTTAGCCAGAAATCCTACTTATCATGCTTTGTCAAAGTGGATTAGTGTACAATATAATTCTATTTGAGGAATGGTTGAAAGTAAATAAGTATTTTTATAAAATTTTGATAAGAAAATAATATTGTTGATTGATTAATAAAGGTTGTGAGTGCTATGAATTTTTCTTGTTGTACAAAATCAATGGGCATGGTTTCTCTCAAAATTTGACACTTCAAAAGTGTGGCTCTTATGAAAAATATATAACAAGTGAGAGATTATTGGATAAGTGCTATATAATTTCCATGTTTAATAGTTAAGATGGGGCTATTTTAAGTTTTTACTATGTTTTTCAATATTTTAAAGTACTCATGTTATCTTTTGTATGATTTTATGCAATGTGAAAATCACTTTAATATACATATTTATTGTTGATGGTGGTTTAACACAACCAATGTCAAGTAGAATGATAGATCACTCTACTTCTCTTGAAAAGCTAGAGATTTAGCTCCAAGGTAGCATGATGGAGTGATACCATATATTGAGATCAAATTTAACTTATCAAAGTCCTTTGGGGTGCTAACTCTACACTAAATAATAAATTATAACTATAAAACTATTTTATTTTTTACATATAACAGTATTCTAAATAATTTAAGGTTATAAAATAAAAAAATGAAATTTCAATACATATTATTAAAAATAAAATAATTGAATTATTTGAAATAATTTAAAATATAGTATTTTTAGTGTAGTTCCAAAGAAATGGTTTTTTGGTTTGGTTTTGAGTGTTTAACTTGTATTCTTTTTATTCCTTCCGGATCTCATGGCTAGTGATGATTATTTTTTATTTATATTGAAGTATTTTTATTAGAGGACTAAAACAGATTCTCTCCCTTGCGAATAAGAAAAAAAGAGATTCATAACTATGTCTTCTCCCCAAATTATCAATTCCATAGTTGCACAATAAGTAAAATTTAATCATGTCACAATTGAATTCAGCATGTGATTGTATACATCTCTATTTAATATTATTTAAAAATTTAAATTGTTCTCAATTTATTGAACTATTTCAAATATTTTTAATTTCTCATTGGATGAATCATATGAATTCTTTTGAATTATCAAAATGAAAAATCTATTTAAAAACACTCATTAAAAAAAGTAGATGAGAGAAAGTAGAGGCGGGAAATGGAGTCTCATTTGATCTAATTATCTTCCCAAGATAATAAAGCAAGGTAGCAAGGTCATTTCTAGTACCATACACAGTTTTTCCTCCATATTGAAGTTTTCCATAATAAGAATTTGTGTTAGTTATAATTTTTTAGCAAGATTTATTTCTATTTTAAATTATAATAATCTTGTCTAAAGAAAAACCCATTTGGATAAGAAATTAATGAGTAGATTAATAATTTTGTGAATTCTTAAATTCTAAATTAGAAGTTTATAAATCAGTAGGAGTTAGAAATAGACATTTATAAGATAAATTTTGATTAAAAAAAAGGAATGACAAGTAAATTGGAAATATTCTTGGGAGTTGAAGAAATAATAACTTGAATGACCACCTTGCATGTTGATAAGTGAACATCTCCATGTTGGATCTTCTTAGTCTATATAATGATTGTATTCCTAGAAATTTAAAATCTAGGTGTAGAATAGTAAAGGTGTGTGTGAAAATCTAGTCAATTTTTAAATCTTTCTTGTGAAAATATATTGAATGGCATTAACTTTGTGGCTAACTTTTTCTTTGAAATAATACTTTCTATGGTAAATTTCTAAATTGTGTTTCTATGATATTTTTGTGTTTCATACATTCATAACCTTCATTCATGTGTTGTTATTTGGATTTAATTTTCTTATGTTTTCATTTATTATGAAGTTTATTCTAAGCATAGGTTTCGTCATTTGATATAAGGTTTTGAATATTGAATTCCTTAAAAACAAGTAATGGCCAAATAATTAAGATAAAAGTAGGAAGACAAAATATAATATATGCAAATGCAGTTGTAATGATTGGGTAACTTGGAACTTGGTACTTGAAAAAAATGTAAAAAGGTGATGTAATGAATTAGTATGAAACTTAGGTTTGGATTTTGATGAGAGAGAGATAACACTATAAGAATATGTTAATGTAAGTGTGGCATTATGGTAGGGCCAAGAGTGAGTCTAAGAGACATAGTGCTAGCTATAGACACATAAAAATGTCCTAGACCCGCAAATCACATTTTTTCACGTCTTATCATATTTTGTCCATAATCCAAATTCAACTATTAATTAAACAATTCTTAATTATTTAATTAATTCATGTCCTTTATTCATCCTGATTATTTAAATAAATAATTATTTATTTATTTATTTAATTGTGTCACTAATTCTTTAATGTCTATCCATAATTAAATAAATTCCTTAATTTATTTAATTATCCTAGTCCATAATTCTTCATGATTATTTAAATAAATAAATTTTACTTATTTATTTAAATATGTCATTAATTTCTAATGTCTTCTCATAATTAAATAAATTCTTTAATATATTTAATTATTGTCCACTTTGGCATCTCCTCATTTTAAATAAAGACATTTATTTAAAATGGTCCCACATTCTAATTTTCCCTCTTTTGGTAAATAATTCAAATTAATTATTTACTGTCACATGACCCCACATTTTTTAATTAAATTAATTTATAATTTAAAATAGTATTTTCCTCCATAAATCAAGTAATTTCTAATATTATTTGATTTTCCAACTCCCTCTTTTTCTGTGTCAATTGTATCTCCTTATCACATGCATTGTTAACCCTATCAAATCAAATCTTGTCCACTCATTTCAAATTTGACCTAATGTTTCCCTAACCCTAATTGTGAGTTGTCATATTGAATTTTGTCCATTAATTCTAGGGTATTTGTCAACTTTTAATCTTGGCCATTCATCCAAAATTGCATTTTCTATAAAATGCCAATTTTGGTCTCATTTGCACATCTCTTCACCTCATGCAATCTTGTTTTAGGCATACTTCACATCTCTTGGCATTTTGGCATACTTTAGACATACTTTAGGCTTGCTTACTAGTTACATAGCTGCATAGTGTAGCATTTTGATTCAAATCCTTCAATATTTTCTTTGGTCTTGGCATAGTCATAGGTTGCTCACATAAAATATGAGGGTAAACTATATATTGCAACAAATAGAGAAGGTGTAATGGAGGTCAATCATAGAGTTTGAAGACATAAGGTGATATCTCTCTTTTTTTTCATGTTATTTCCTCCTTTGTGCTTCATTATTTACTTTGGGTTTGGTTTATTATGCTCTAATATTCTAACCTGATAATTTTCCTTAGTTACATTGGTGAACCCGACACCAAAATCACACTTTTTTGTTTTTTCGTATGGCTTTTTTTTGTGTTTTGCAAGTACATATATGAGGCAACAAATTTTCTATTTACTATGACACATCTGACATATAGTGACACATTCACCTCTCCAAATGATGCATACGCTCTATTGTGATGCATCTAATTTGTAAAAAGCCACATTCGCCATCCTATGATGCATTTGCTTTGCACGTCAATGCATCTTTATGACAGATTCTAGATTTTGCTCCGAGATGCATCTGTTGCACATAATGATGCATTTGTTTGACAGATTCCAGATTCAGCCCTGAGACGCATCTGACTTGTAGAGCAACGCATTTGCTCTGTTGCAATGCATCTTCCTGGTAAATTTTTATTCTCAATTTTTTTTTCATAATTTTCTAGATTTTCTCATTTCAAGTTAGTAGTTAGGGGTTTTTCTGGTTACTAATATGTTTTTGCAGCATGTGGCATTAAATTTTTGTGGGTCTAAGGCATCTTTTTAGACTACTAACAAGTGGTTTTGTAGGTTTGAATGTCCAAGATTTTTTTTTGAAACCATTTGTGTTTGTTTAAATTAGAAAACACTTACATTGGTGCTTTAAAAAGAATATTTGCTTGTCTCACTTAGATTTAATTAGGAGGTTCAAAGAACTTTGTGTGATTGTTCTTGAAGGTGGTAGGTGATTATGCTCTCACCTTTTGCAAACTAGGTGATCAGAAAATCAGACCCATCTATTTTATGTTTTTGAACCTTAGAGGGGCTTGCCTCAAAAGAGAGAATGACTCCAACCAGTTTTTTTCTCGGGCCAATATATAAAAGGATGAGTCTAAATTGTCAAGTCCTCACGATATGTAGGCCTTAGCCGTGTAGTGTCATTCAAAAATAGGTACCTACCTTTTCTTTTAAGGGTATAAGAGCCCCTAATAGATTGGTTAAAGCCTTAAGTGGCTTGCTATACACTCGCGAGGTGTTTTTTCCTTGAGTATTTACTATAACCCTTTTTTTTAGTGGTTAAAATGCCATCTATTTGCTAGTGCAGCAATAGTCATTGTGAAGACATCCACATTATTGCAATTCTTAGTAGAGGTGATTAGCCTACCATGGGAGTTTTATGGGGGCTAGAAGCTTGGTTGACCTAAGAAGTGAGTGCACTATAAGGGGGAGCCCATGTGGCCAAGCTTGTGGATTCATTCGCTAAGAATAAGTGTAGTTGGGAAAACACACGTGGAATCTAGCAAATATAGTCCTTGCCTAACCTAGGGTTGTACTTGTCTTTTTTTTGCATGTTTTCAAAATATTGTGTTTACCAAGTGTTTTATGAGACATTAAACAAACAAACACCATTTCACAAACCTAGAAACAATGATTCAACTTGAAAAAATTCCAAATTTGGCCAAAAAATTGCAAAAAAACTATACTTATTCTGCCTACAACACATTTACCGCAATGCATTCGCTATTTTGTGCCACATTTGATAGCTTTTGTAATTCATTCACTCTGATAAGCCGCATTCGCTAATCTGTGCGATGCATTTGCCTATCTTGCATTGTATTTGCTTAACAGAACACTGCAATTGCTTTACTGAGCTGCACCTATTATCTGTGGAGCCGCATTCACTAAAATCGTGATGCATCTACTAAACTGCAATGCATCTATAACTTTAAATGACATAATTTCTTGGAAAAAATAAGTAGTCCAAAACCTGATTCCATATTCAGTAAACATTTATGACACATTTTCCATTTTGCAATGCAATTACGACCCAGAACGACACATTTTCTATTTAAAACTATAATTGACACTTGAAATGACAAATTTGTTTGTCATTTAGAAAAATCACTGTCATTGTCCAAGTCCAAAAATAGGCACTTCCAATCTATCCTTAGACATCTTGCCTTAGTGGTCTCTGCCCAAAATCAACAAACAACATATATTAGGTTGCATACTTTAGGCTTGAGTCATACCTTTGCATTGTCATTCCTTAGACTTCACTATCGTGTCTTCATTGACCTTGATTTTCTTGCTAGTCAAGTTGAGTATGAATTGCTCTGTAATATTCAATACCAACAAGCCTTAGACTTCAAAAGACAATTCCTCCAATCCAAATACCAATTCCTTGCCTACCAACAATCCATAAGTCCTAGTCCTCCATCCATCAACCCTCACTATCAAGAGTCCCTCAACACAAATCCTGCCATTAAGTCACAACAAATGTCTACTTGTCACCCTTATCCTAACCTTGACAAGGGAAGCCAACTTTCCATTAATCCATTCCAAACTTCCATGTCCTATTCTAGTTCATTATTAATTAATCCAGTCCAAACCTCCATGTCCTATCCTAGTCAACCCTCCACTAATCAAGTCCAAGTCTCCATGTCTTATCCTATTCCATCATCCACTAACCCCTTTCAAGTCCCCATGGCCTATCCTAGACCTTCATCCATTAATCCTTTCCAATCCACTCCATCCCAACAAATATTTAGTCATGCAAATTCTATCCTTGTCCAAAGTCACATCCCACTACCTAAATTTGAGGATACATGTCAAGATGAAAACCCAAAGCATGACATCATAACTCCACCTTCATGTCAAGACCAAAGTAGTCCATCCCATGACCCTATCTTTAATTCCATCCAAGAAGTCCTTCTAAATAACAATGGAATCAGAAATACACCTACCCTTGACAAAGATTCTGATCCCAATCATATCATCCAAGACAACCCCATCTTTGACCGAGACACAACCATTGACCAAGAAGTTCAAAATGATCCACTTCTTGACCTTTATGTCATTCAAGACCAAACACTTGGCGATCCTATTCGGGCCCTGAAAATTAACACTTTACAAAATGAGACGCTTGCCTCCATGGAACATATAGACAATCTTTCGCCAAAACAAGAGTCTTCCACTTTGGGCATATTTGCAAATGATCGAGCTATAGCTGAATTCACTAGACTCTATGAAACTAACCGTAAATATGGCTTTGACATCTACTTGGAAGTACCAATGGAATCATCTAAATCTGACATGTCACAAGATCATACCGAAGACATCAATCAGAAAGCTATCCAACATGTCAATGAAGCCAAGACATCCTATCAACTAGGATCATCTACTTTTATCAGAGCAGGCTTTCTTGCAGATGAGAATATTCCAAGTAAGAGTGTCCACATACACAATGATGGATTCACATCTTGATTCAAAAATGACAAATACCCCATCAAAAAGAGAATTTTTCAAAGCGTGTAGTATCAAGGCAAAGGACTAGGCATACACGAGCAAGGCATTTGAGAACCAATACAATTTCATGAAAATCCTAGACATCAAGGTATTGGCTATTCCTCAGTTAGAGAATCTAATGATGTTAGTGGTACCTCCTCGATATTGGGGGAAAATTTATCTGATACAAGCATCAAAGTAGGGCCCTTGGGTAATCCTTGTCATAAGATTGTTGCCAACACTCCTTCCATCCATACCATAAACCATCATTTCCAATGTCCTAAACCTTCCATTTAGAACCAACAAAAATAAAAGTATTACAAGTAAAAATTTCAAAATCAAATGTCAAAGACCATTGAATCAAACAAAAATCCAAGTGGACAAATGAAGTGAAAATGGATCCCAAAGAAAAATCAATCAAGCAAAGAAAATACGTCAAATCCAAAAGTCAATCAAAATGTGGAGCCACAAGCAAATAGGACTCCCTCATATGATAAATTTCCACCTCCTTCAAAATTTTCATCAAGCAAGGCATCTAAAAGTGTTGGTTCCAAACTCCATCCCTCCAAACTCCATCATCCACCATCCCAAGTTTGGAAAATAAAAAGTGATTTATCCAAACGTCCAAACAATCCTTCCACGTCTATCATCATTTGTCATAATCCTAGATCTTGCCTAAAGTCCAAAAATCCCACATCATAAATCTGTCACATCTTGGCAGCAACTCTTTATCACAAGGACTCTCATGGCACTCTATCGTGATGTGTGTGTTCTGATAAGGCCAACTCTAATATTGAAAAGTACCATGATGACATCAGTTAGTTATATGCAAGTGGTATGGTCTTGACAAGGCAACTACTTTAGAAAGGTCATTATTGCCATACCATGGCACCAGTCTCTACATTGACACCGTCAACAACTTCAGAACAATCAATGGTCTGCTAAGGCATCAAGGTCATCCTAAAATATCAAAAATACCAAAAAAAATAAAAAATCCAAAAAAGTCAAGAAAATAGTAAACAGAAAAATTTCATCCAACGATGATAACCTGGCAAACAGGCGCCCTAGATAAGTACCATGATGAAAACCTGGAAAACAAGCATCATGTGTAAAATAAATTTCCTATGTGGACTTTTACACTTGGGGGCAAGTTATCTCATCTCCCATGCCTTCGTCATGACATTGACATCTAACCATTTAGTCCATATCATTCTCGTCCATTTTTTCCCACCTACCTTGGTCTTGACATAAAACATGAACACATAAATCATGCTTTGGAAACCTCTTGACATGTTTATCCTTTGTTCATACACTATTCACAAAATTTCATTACTTTCATAGCCTCATTATCCTTGTGCAATATAGTCCTTAACGATCATATGACAATTCCCTTAGTCTCATGTCTCCCATATTTTACCAAGGCCACCTATCATCCTTTCATGTCTATCACCTATCTCGGCTTTCCCTTGTCAAATGGTCTTGAAGGATACTCCATCATCCCTTTTAGTCCCAAAAAGACGTTATTCCATATGCGATGATTCTATTCCATCCAATCGTCAAACAACATCGTCATTATCATCATCACTTGTCAATTGGTATTCAACTTGACTAGGGGCACAATCATGTTTGTCATTGGCATCCTTCACATGCATTTGTCACGACCCTTATCAAAATTTCAAACATTAAAAATTCCAAAAAAATCAAATATTCGGCAAAATCCAAAAAAATCATAAAATGTCAAAAAGCCAAAAAAAATCCTAAAACTTCAAAAATCCAAAAAAATCATAACACGTCAAAAATCCAAAAAAAAAAAATCAAAACATGTCAAAAGCACCAAAAACATACAAATAATTGTCAAAATCCCAGAAACAGAGTCAAAGTCAGTCATGTCAGTCAGTCTTTGTCATTGTCGAACTGTGTTGCCTCTGTGACTAAAACATAGGCAAGGCCATCTTTCGATGCACCCCTGAGGCTCCCTAGGTCAGTCTTTAGCATTCGTCACATAACTCAAACAATGTCAATCCCATCAAACATAGTCCCATCGGTCAAATAAGTCAGACATAGTTAAACTCATATACAAGTTGGTCATTGTAAACGTCAACATTTGAATCTTGAACCACTAACAGACAGCATAGTCCAATCGATCATTAAATCCAAATTAGACAAAATAGTCCAATCGATCATTAAGTCAAAATTAGACAACATAGTCCAATCAGTCATACAGTCAAAATCAGTCAAATTGACAAAACATTTTCAAACTCATCACTCTTTGGTCCCCTCCAAGATGTGTCCTTCTTGGACTTGGGCCTTGTCAAAATGTTATTTGTCTTTTCAGGATGTGTCCTTCTTGACAATAGGCATCGTCCAACTGCCAAACCATCCAACTGTTAAACTGTCAAACTATTAAACCATCATGCAATCAATCTTTGACAAACAAACATTGGAAAACACAATTAAATGGTTGTTAATCTTTCTAAGTCTATTTTGTCTTATCTTTTTGTCTCTTGGTCATGTTACTAGCTTCCCCGAGGATGTCTTGTGAAGGATTTAGAGGTGTGATGACATCTCATGACATATTTTATTTTTCTTTGACTATTGTTTGTGGATTGTCTTGACAAAAAGACTGGGGCAACTTGGCCCTTAGTATGAGTTAGGACATTCTTTGTCTGTGACTGTCTGTTTTGCAAGTGGATGACCTTGCACACCTTGGTCTATGTCATACCATGATGTTTGTTGTCCATTTGTGTCATTTTTACCACCCCATGATGATTTGAGCAACATCTATTAGTACTTTGGAAAATGTTGAAGGCTTATTTCCCTTCCCACCCTTCGTCTTTTCCACTCTAACATTTTTTCTAGTCCACATCCTCATCATCCTTGTCTATTTTTCCCCTATCCTTTTGTTCATCATCTTCTAGTCCTTTCATCCATTTTGAGAGCCCACTCATGTTCTTGGAACCCATCTGTCCTCTCGAGGGGGCATATTGCTACCTCCTCGTCATTCTTCCTCATCTTATTCTTTGCTAGGGCATATTTTTGACTTATTTTCTTTGTCACAATGCGACAAGCTGCATTATGACAAAGAGAGGCAAAATGTAGACACATAAAAATGTCCTAGACCCACAAATCACATTTTTCCATGTCTATCATATTTTGTCTATAGTCCAAATTCAACTATTAATTAAATAATTCTTAATTATTTAATTAATTCATGTCTTTTATTCATCCTAATTATTTAAATAAATAAATAAAAATTATGTATTTAAATGTGTCACTAATTCTTTAATGTTTGTCCATAATTAAATAAATTCCTTAATTTATTTAATTATCTTGGTCCATAATTCTTCTTGATTATTTAAATAAATAAATTTTACTTATTTATTTAAATACGTCATTAATTTCTAATGTCTTCTCATAATTAAATAAATTATTTAATTTATTTAATTATTGTCCACTTTGACAACTTCCCATTTAAAATGGTCCCACATTCTAATTTCCCTCTTTTGGTAAATAATTCAAATTAATTATTTACTATCATATGACCCCACCTTTTTGAATTAAATTAATTTTAAGTCAAAATAGTATTTTTCTCCATAAATCAAGTAATTTCTAATATTATTTGATTTTCCAGCTCCCTCTTTTTATGTGTTAATTTTATCTCCTTGTCACATGCATTGTGAACCCTTGATTAATCTTGTCCACTCATTTCAAATTTGACCTTTAATGTTGCCCTAACCCTAATTTTGGGTTGTCATATTGAATCTTGTCCATTGATTCTAGGGCATTTGTCAACTTTTAATCTTGGCCATTCATCCAAAATTGCATTTTCTATAAAATGCCAATTTTGGTCTCATTTGCACATCTTTCACCTCATGCAATCTTGTTTTAGGCATACATCACATCTCTTGGCATTTTGGCATACTTTAGACATACTTTAGGCTTGCTTACTAGTTGCATAGTTGCATAGTGTAGCATTTTGATTCAAATCCTTCAACATTTGCTTTGGTCTTGGCATAGTCATAGGTTGCTCACATAAAAGCTAATGGAAAACTACATATTGCAACAAATAGAGAAGGTGTAATGGAGTTCAATCATGGAGTTTGAAGACATAAGGTGATATCTCTCTTTGTTTTCATGTTATTTCCTCCTTTTTGCTTCATTATTTACTTTTGGTTTGGTTTATTATCCTCTAATCTGCTAACCTGATAATTTCCCTTAGTTACACTAGTAGTTGGTGATTTTGAGTGATGAGTGATTTGAAGAGTCGATAAATGATGATTATTGGATGATCCATAATGACCAAGGTGTGATGTTCTTTTATGTATGATCTATGCACACAATTTGAATGGTTTGTAATAAGAGAACATATAGAGTTCCTAGAGAGAAGTCTAAATTTAAAGATGAGGGTCAAATCCACAATGTATAGTTTATTTGAGTCATTTATAAGCCTTCACATTGAACCTAAAAATTTAAGAATTGATAATTTTAGAGCTATGAAATGTCTAAGTAGGGTCTAAGTTCATTTTTTATGGTTAACAAGAAAATACAATTTATGGGAAAGTTAAATACAACTAAAATAAGTGCTAGGACCAATATTTAGAATATCCACATGAAATGGCATTAAATGAAAGATATAAATACAAGATATTTTTTTTTTAACATTAAAATCTCCATCCCTATTAATTGTTAGATAAACTAAAAAAACTTATTATAAAGTAAAATTCATATATTGAAATTTTACTCATCTTTTTTTAATATAAAATAAAATAATATATATATATATATATATATATATATATATATTGAAATATGAAATTCATAATAAATATCTTATTTAAAAATTTAAGTTGACCACAAAAAATTATCTCCTCAAATAATATAAAACCTAACTTTTATTTAAGATGAGTTAAGATGACTATGCAAATCTTATATTTTCAATAAATTAAAAAATTCAACTGAAATTCAATAAATTCAAACACTAATGTTGTTGATCATATTGTTGTAACCACTATTATTCATAATCTAAAATATTATTCTACATATTTTTAAATATAAAATAATTATATATATTATACATTTTTTAAATATAATATATATAGTGTAGTTCCAAAAGTATCATGGATTTTTGGGTTTGTTTTAGAGTGTTTAACTTGTATTAATTTTTATTCCTTCTAGATCTTATGGCAATTGATGATGTAATGTATTTGGTTAAATTAAAGTATAATGAAGGGGATACCCCACCCAACACCCACACATAACACAATAGTAGATATTAACACAAAAAAAATTAACCTAGAAAACAACCCACTTTCAATTTCTTCTAGAAAATAGAATTACATATTAAAAAATTATAATGCTACAACCACATGGGTTTGTCTCACTATAAACAAAAATCAACTCAAGCTAAGAAATCTCTACAATTCAGATCCACAATCTACACTAATGTTAGTCATATTCTATAACCTTCATTCACCCCTTTATTTTGCACCAACAACTACCTTATAATTTTCTATAAAGTGCAACTCTTTTATTTTTGGCGCCCAAAGGTCCAACCATTAATTTTCCTACCAAGAAATACATTTCATTTAAAATTCATATTTTGGTAGCACAACTTCCTAAAAAAAACTTTTGACTTGGCAATCTTATTTCCTATTATAATATATCAATGAAAAGCGTATGAAGAGATGTACAACATTGAACCACTTTTTGAGCTTTTATGAGGCTTCTAAGGGCTTCAAATTTGAGTTTGAAAATTTATTGAAGAAATTTCTCGAAACAAAAACATTGATATCTCCCAAATGGTACAAGATATTAAGATGATTCTTTCACCATATAGATCACCTTTCAATTCTGCTCCTTGGGGTAAATTTGAGGTACATGCATGCCCGTATAGGTAACTACCTTACTAAAAATAGAAAGTGGCCACTTTTGGCCTTTTGGAACTTCTAGTTGTCTTACACCCCTTAAGTGTCATCATGGGATCCGAAACAACTAAACAAAATAAGTATTTTTTTTACTGATGCAAGATTGCCCTTTCACTACTGTATCCTCTTGCGTCAAACACCTAGGGAAATTTGAGAAGTGACCTTGTGACATCTCTAGCATTGGAGGAAAACCATGATGGCCAACCTCTTCCTTAGACAACCATGGTGAATCTTCATTGGGTTCCAATTCCATTTAACCAAATATTCTTTATACTATATGTTTCTTGTACTTCTTCCAACACGGCTATTCGAGATTTATTCTATTGCTTCCTTCTCTAAAGTAGGTTTTAAAATATTTTATTATTATTTGATTAGCCCATCCTCCATATCTTCTTCATGATACTTTGTCAAATCAACAATGTTGAAAAAAAGAGAGATGTTTATCCCACTCGACAACTCTACTTTATAAGCATTTCCTAAATCATGCTTCTTTAGGATCTTGCATGGTCCAAATTTATTCATTTTAAGCTTATTATAAATTCCCTTTGGGAGCATTTTTCTCCAAGTAGGTGAACCATGACTTCATCTCCAACCTAGAATACCTTAAATGTTTTTTTTCTTTTTTTCTGCCTTAGCTCCTTGTATTTAGAATGCATCTTATTGATATGACTTCTTACCTATGTGTGCAAGTTCTTCAAGTTCTCTACAAATCATCAACCTTGAGACTTCTCTTTTCCCCTTTGTTCATCTTTTTCAATTTATAAGAATTCCTCATACTACTCCCATATACAATGTGTAATGGGGTTTACCAATACTCCTATTGGTAGAATTGTTGTGAGAAAATTCAACCTATGGTAAAATAAAATCTCATCCCTTGGGATTATTTCCTAGTAAGAATCTCAACAATTTGTCGAAACTCCTATTCACCACCTTTGTTTGTCCATCAATTTGTAGATGATGTGTAGAACTGAACTTTAAATTTTTCTTCAACTTCTTCATTAAGGTCCTCCAGAAATAACCAAAAAATTTGGTATCTCTTTTTGAAATTATACTCTTTGGTAGACCATGTAGTCACACCACCTCTCTAAAAAATAACTTTTCAATGTGATCGATGTCACTAGTCTTATGACACAAAATGAAATGTGTCATCTTTGAAAATCAATCAACCACGACAAATATTGAATTACTTCCTCTTTGTATCCTTGGTAAACCAATAAAAAAGTCCATGCTAATATATTCTCATGGCCTCTTTGGTACAAGTAATGGCTTATATAGCCCAATAATCTAACTTACCCCTCTATCCATTTGGTATATTCGATAACTTTGTACAAATTTCCTCATATCTTGTTGTAACTAAGGCTAGCAATAACTCTCACTAAAAGAGGAATGGTATTATTTCAACCAAAGTTTCCAACCAATCATCCACTAGGCTTCTCTTTTATTAGGTTATGTCTCATAGAAATCCTTGGAATGTACAACTGGATTCCTCTATACAATGTGCACTCTTGGATTAAGAAATCTATAGTGTAGAAAAAAGTATCCCTTTTTTACACTTAATTTGGGAATAATTAATAATAAAATGAGCCTAATATTGCCTTGATTTAGTGTTGTAATGTGTTTTACACATTCACATTAAGTTTAGGACCCTTTTTAATAAAATAGATTTAATCGTGCCTTATTTAGGCTATTGTAAAGTGTATCTTTACACTTTCACACTAATCTAGGGCTTTGTTAATTAATTGAGGTTAAATTCAGCTTAATTGGCCCCTTTAATTCAAATTCAAGCCTAATTAATTATAGATTTTGAGGGATAACATTCATAAATGATATTACATAACACTTAATTTTACAAGGTGTTTATCCTAGGTTAGTGACCTAAGACCCATTCGCCACCTGGTAAATGGGTCCTCACTAGGTCCTAGGACCCTAAAATTAAATAAAATTTAACATCCTTTGAAGTGTGTCCTAGTTAAAGTATGCTAGGACCCATTCACCACATAGCGAATGGGTCCTCACTTAACCTTAGGATCTCCCCTTGGAATATATTTTGGCTGTATTTTAATGAAGTCAATTCCTAGATCTAATGTCAACTTGTGTTATGTGAATTTTGGAAATTTATGTTAAGATAAGTATAAATACAAAGTTATTTCACTATGTTTCACCTAATATTTCCTAGCAATTTTTTATTCAATCATCCTAAGAGTTCACAAGAGCATTATAGAGCGTTCAACAACATTCAAGAAGGAATTTAGGGTAGATTTATTGAAGTTTATTACAGAAATCAAGATGTCAATCATCATGTCAAAGTCATGCATGTTGTTGAGCTAATGTGATGATGTAGCATTGGTGATCAAGTTCAAGTGTTTAAAGCCATTATCTTATGTCAAGTTCATGATCAAGATCTACACCCATTTAGGGAATTTCATGCTAAGTTTCAGATTTGCAATCCAAGGTTTCAACAAGGTTTGGTGAGTTGTGATATGCATTTGTTGTTCATTCATCATTACTTTTATTGTTGAAAATTGAGGTTTTTTCTTAGCTTAATACTTTTTAAAACTTTAATATTGTTGATCTAAATAAGCTTTTCCTTTGTTACATATTCTTTGTGGGTGATTATCATGATTAATCCATTTTACTATTTGTAGAATGTAGACAGAAATTGATAGACGAAGTAGACAGGATATTAGAAAGATTATACAAGCATGTACCGTGGAGAAACACTTTCAAGAAAAAAATCCACCAAGAATTATTCTATTATTCAATCTCTGAAGTAGATTATAATAGCTCCAATTATTGCTTGAGAATGCCTCTTTTTCAACATTTGGTATCAGAGCTAAGGTTGGGTAGAGTATTGGGATGCCTTTCTCTTAAAAGATTGGAGGTTTTTTGGTTGTAGTGGGAGCTTTTACTATTTTTCGTTATTGCTAATTTTGGAAAATAAGTTTGTGACAAGAGGTATATATTCTTGCTTTAGAGGACGTTTATCATGTGTCATTGAGAGCTTGGATTCATAGGTTTAGTGTGAGCTTATGACAGAAATGTGGTTTTGATTATGTGCATCATGATTACATTGGATTGCTCAGTATCACGGTTCAATGGGAGCATTTGGAAATGAAGTGGATTCTTGGTTGTAGGATGGTTTTGTTATTATGTCATGGTATACTCTTGATTAGAAATTTAGATTTGTGGCATGGTACATGTTATGATAATTTTTATCATGAGGAAATGTCTGAAATTCTATATGCTTTTGACAGTAATGGTTTGATGTTTATCTTGTTACCATGTATAGCTCGGTATCACAATTTAGTGGGGGATTTGGTAGGATATAGTGATCTTCATAGAGAGGATGGTAGTCACGATGCCATGTGTGATTCGGTACCATGGTTCAGTGGGATTTGTTGGCATTGATGTGGATGCATCATTGGTAAGGTTATCTCTAGGTGATTGGGGATATGTTTTATTGGTTTAGAGTGGTTGCTATTATGTCATGGTTTACTCTTGATTATAGATTATAGTTTGGAATATTACATGTTCTCTTGAGACCAGGACATATGTTGTGGTTCATGTGATCTCCTAAGAGGAGATGGTTAGATCATGGATGTCATGTTTATGTTCAAGATTGGAGATTTGACATTGATCTTATGTAGTTCTCTTATGTATTGGGTACATTAATCATTTGCTTGATTACTTCATGAAAGTGTTGTGTTGCATTTTTAGTTTGGCATGGATTGGTTGGTTACAGGTCCTCATGAATACTTGGAGAAATAAGTGAGGCTTGAGTTCTCTTATGGTAAGAATTATATGTTGGAATGGTTACTTGCAAGAAAAAATTTTCCAATAGAAAAGATTGAGGAGTCTACACCTTGGTTGAATGTGAGTTCAACACACTTGGTGGTTACTCATGCCTTCGAGTAGGAAGTTTGGTTATAGAGATAATCAGAAGGTATTAATTGAGAAAATTTGACACTTTAATTAATGTTATAGATTATCTTATGAAACCAGTTCCTACAGATAAGTTCTCTTGGTTTTAATCATTTTCTTGGAGCTTCATGATTATGCAGGTTGCATTTGAAGCTAGCATGGATTGATTAGTTGGTGTAGGAAGGCCATTAGCCTTGAGTCTTGTACTTATTTTAAAATTATTATTCCTTGTTTAGAATTATTTCAATGTATAATGTCTCTAGACACCTAAATTTGGACACTTAATTTATCCAAATTTATCCCCTTTCATCTAAGCATCCCCTTATTTGTATTAATTAAGTAATATCGCTATTATTAAATTAATATCCTTAATTATGCCAAATCCCTAAGGTATTTAATTATTAAATAAATACCTTATCGCTTTAATCCTCCTTTTCATCAAATGAATTAAATAACTATGACATTTATTTAATTCCTCACATGTCACATCCATTTCTTAATCCTAATTATTCTCCTAATCTCATCATTAGGGATGTGCACATGCCTAATCCTTGATTAGGATGTGTCACATCCTCCAACTTTTGCAAGTTGGCCTCTAATCTCTCTTAGCCACCTAACCCTCCTCTAATCATTCATTAACTAGCCTAATCAACCTCTCAAGGAATTTTTAATTCCTTTTATCCTTTCAAGGAATATTAAATTCATTTTTCTCTTCCCCATGTGATCTTTGACTTGTCACATCAAGTCACATGTGAACTTTTTCTAATTTCCCACTTGCCTCTAATATGTCATTAATTTGTCTAATCGGGTACTTGTACAACCTTAATCACTTAATTAGGTCAACCTAATCTCCATGTCATTTATGGAATGTGTCATAAGTCAACTTTATTAAAAACTTTCTCCTTTTGGAGAAGGCACCTCTTTCCCTATGTGAATTTGTAATTCACATTTATTCCCCCAATGCATTTTAAATAATTTTAAATTCTTTCTCTCATCCCATGAAAATATTTGAGGAATTTTTAATTCCTCACATGTCCTCTCACCCACACGGAGACAAGGACCTCCTTTATGAGGAGATCTTGTCCAAATCCCAAGGTACTATGTAGTACCTCCATGTCATGTACTCTCCTTCCACCTCATTTACACTTCATCTTTCTCAAGCCACTTCACATGCCACATGTCAAGATGTGAGGGCTTGTGATTTTTCAACTCACCATAGCCCTACATCTTGGCTTTGTTGGCTTAATCCCAACTGTCCATTTCCTTGGAAAATCTTGAATTCTCTATAAATACCCCATCTTTTCTCTCATCTTGGGAGGAGATCATTGTGCTAGCCAAACTCTTGCAAATTTTTCATTTGAGCCATACTTAGCCAAAATACTTGCATTTGCTTCCATTGTTATCCAACTTCAACCATCTTGCATCCTCATTATCTGCCATCAAAGGAGCATACAACATCAAAGATCGAAGGGCCAACCAAAGGACAACTCAACAAGGTAAAATGTTCCATTTTATTTTGTTAAGTTAATCATTTGCCCAATCTTGAGGTGTAGGGTGTTCATATTTGTTGTTTGTACTCTTTTGTTTGCTGCTCATTTTCTAACACATTTTTTCACCCACTCACAATGTCAAGTGGGAGAATGTTGGAAATAGGATGCCATTTAATTGCAATCTTAAACATTATTTATTTCATGTATCTCTTAAGTCCTTGGAATGTGCTCATCAACACTAGGATTAGGAAGAGATTAATATTTGATGAAATAATCATGTTAATTGACATTTGTAATTAATTCTAAATGTTAGGAGTATGTGAGGGCATCCATTATGAGTTCCTAAATAATAGGGGCACATGGGATGCCCACATGGTAGGTGACACTCACCTTGAGTTTAGTTAACTATTTAGAGTAAAAGATAACACTTCTAAATACATGTAAAGATCCTGGGAGTTAGGGTTTGATGTTTACATGCATGAAGTTCAGTTTAGTTCAGTTTAGATCAGTTCAGTTTAGTTCAGTTCAGAATCAGTTTAGTTTAGTTTAGTTCAGTTTAGTTTAGTTCAATTCAGTTCAATTTAGTTCAGTTTAGTATAGTTTAGTTCAGTTATGGTTCAGTCATCTTCAGTTAGTTTTAGTTGAATGCTATTTGACTTCAATTAACTTAGAATGCATGGCTAATGACTTAAGTTGCATGAAAAATAACAGGGACTACCTCTAGTTAACAAGGGATGACCATTCTTGCATGAATGGTGTTGAGAAATGTTTCAGTTAACAAGAAATGACTTGGACCCAACTTGGGCACCCAAGTTGGCTTCTTAGAATTAACTCCTTTGCATGGTAAGATATTTCAAAAGGATAAGTTAAGTGGGGCCACTCTTGGGTGCCCACTTTGAGGATAAATCTTTAAAGATATTTACAGAACAGATGTTGAGTTACTACTTTAGTTTGGGACACCCAAATGCATGAAGATGAGGGTTTGACATTGTTATTCATGACATAACTCTATTTGAATGAGATAGGTGTAACTTTTAGGGATAGGGCTTGAGCATTGTAATTGTAACACAATTGGAGTTTACAAAGTTAATCAAAGCCTATTTATCTCAAGAAAGTTGAAGAGAGTTAGTATCAGTTTTATTGCAGGTTGTGAAGAAGTTTTGGTGAAGGAAAAAGAGGCATTCTCAAGCAAGAATTGGAGCTATTGTAATCTACTTCAAAGATTGAATAAAATAATAATTATTGGTGGATTTTTTTTCCTGAAAGGGTTTCTCCATGGTACATGCTTGTGTAATCTTTCTGATATCCTATCTACTTCTATCAACTTTTGTCTACATTCTACAAATAGTAAAATGAATTAATTAGATAATCACCCACAAAGAATATGTAACAAAGTAAAAACTTATTTAGATCAGCAATATTAAAGTTTTACAAAGTATTAAGCTAAGAAAATACCTCAATTTTTAACATTTATGCATTATTTCATTTTAAGGTTTAATTACCAAAACAGGACCTTTGACCAATGAAAATCCCTATTCCCTAACATTTAACAACATTTTTCTTCTCCTTTGATGTGTGATTACAGGTTTTAGGTTGAAGATCAATTGGAGAGTAAATTTTTTCAAAGTTACAAAGTTTTCAAAGTTGTCACCTTTCTTGCAAAATCACAAAAATTGAGCTACAAAGTCTTTTTTTTAGGTTTTTGACAGTCTTCGGTTAGGATCTAGGGGTGCAAACATTGAAGAACATAACCCAGAAAGCATTTTTCTACAACCCAGAGCTAAGACTCATTCACCTAGTCCATTTTCCACTGGGTGAATGAGTCCTCAATGAGTCCCCGAAAAAACACTTTTTGCAACAGGTACACAATATTGACCCTCTTAAAACTTGCCTTTTGATTGCTATATTGGTTAGGTTTCATTGAAAGTTAATTCTCATTTATGCATTATAACCCTCATAATTGAATGAAAATAGAGAAAGATAGGTGGCATTCATTTGGTTAATCCATCTTGGATCCGCCACCTCCATTTTTCTTTGTTTCAAAATCTAACCAATTTTTCCTATTCAAAGTAGCAGGTTCCAAGCAAGCTATCCAAGCCTCTACTATGTTTGTGTCCCCAAGATACAAACTCTTGAGTTCATCAAACCCAACAACATCCACCTTCATCTTTGTCAACAAATTTTACCTTCTAGTTAAGACATATGCATCTTTGTTTAACCTTCCACTCTTGTGCTTCAAAACAAAGGTATAACTCCACAAAAACTTAAACCATTTCAAGTTCCTTTTATTTAACTTTCCTTGACTATTCAAATACCACAAAGTCTAATTATTAGTATATAAAAAAGTATCTTTTGGAAAACATAATGTCTCTATTTCTTCAAAGCCTCAACTATAGTAGTGAGCTCTTGATCATGGTAAAATAATTTTTCTTGACATCATTAATATTCTCACTAAAATAATCAATTGGCTTACCTCCCTGACTTAAAAAATATCCTATGACACTACCACTAGCATCATGATCTACCTAAAATACCTTATTACAATATAGAATTTCCAAAGCTAGATGCTTTGTGACTTTCTTCTTCAACATATTAAAAACTCTTAGCTACTCATATAGTCCACTTAAACTCCTTTCTATCGCCTCTCATTGTTTTAGTTAGGGGTGCACAAATAAACTAATATTTTTAATAAATTATTTTTAAAACTTGCTAGACCATGAAAGGACCTTACCTCCATAACACTCCTAGGTGTAGGCTAATGGGCTTAATTTATGGCTAGTTTTCCTTCATTAGTTATGTTTTTATCATGTCATTCTACCAAGTTTTATAGACATTCCTAAGACTTCATACATATTTTATACATTTCATGCAATTTAAACCAGACTTTAGTATGTGGAAATGAAAATTAGATATGTTGACACTAGGTGATCCCATAATAATGGTTTACAATTTTTGGCCAAACTGGACACTGAAATAATTTTTTCTAACTTAGAAATCTTCACTTTCGGGCACCTATAGCAGCTAAACCGTGAGGAATTTGAAGATGATGCAAACAAGAGTTTTGTGACATTTTTTCTGTAGATTCTAAATATATATTTTTCAAAAAAATTGGAATCAGATTGCACCTCTTTTTCCATCCCCCTCGAAAACTAGTTTTTTTATAAAACAACATTTTTAAGGAGTGACGCTCACCGTATAATGCATATTTTTTTTCCATGAAGGATAAAATTCTAATTCTTTTGAATTTAGATTTTTAATTCTAATATCCAATGCTTCTACTTGGTTAGATAGTGTTTTATTGAATTTTTTATCCTTAATCAAGTTTCGAAGTCAAACCAATTACAATTCATACATAGGTGAACTATATAACATGTAGCTTTTTTTGTATGTACATCGAAATTCAATTTTTTTTTGTTGGATCAAGGACTTCAATATCTAGTGCACTCATATTTTTTAATTTTTTTTTTGATAATCTTCTATTTCTCCACATGTGTAGAATAGAGAGCTTCATTTTCGGTGAAAAACCTATATTTAATAAAACTAAAAAACAAATAGATAATAAAACCAAAACATATTAAAATTATAGTCATTGGATAGCTTGTTCCGAGGACTACCTGATTCTAGTTGGGTTCGTGAAGTCTCTTCCATTTTCATGCTCAACCTAAGCTTCAACGGGAAAATTTTCTTATTTTTTTGGTGGCAGAGAGCAAGGATTAGGGAAAAGGGGGCTTTTGTCGAACCAGGGGGGTTCGAGTGAACCAGGGTTCATTTGAACCCCCTTTCAAAAAGGGGTTTGCACATGCTTTTCGGCAAGATGCATTTAATGGGTTCACTCAAACCTAGGTTAGAGTGAACCCTCTTTTGGTTCATTTGAACCAATGAGTTCACTCGAACCCCAAGAATGAAATTTTTTGGCTTGGAGTCATTTTTTGTTAGTTTTCCTTCCTCATTCAAATTGTAAACCACTTTTGTGGGTTTACCCAACTTGTATGAATAAATGTATGAATGTTCATAAAATTCAATATGATTATATTCTTAAATTATGATTATTAATGATGTGTATGTCTTAAGGATGAAACTAACCTCACATAGCTAGAAAGACTGTAACCTGCATCAACTAGATTTCTAGCCTGCAACATAAGGACCACAGACAATGGTAGGGGAGAAGTCAAAATGGTTGAGCCATAATAGTTCCATAGAAGAATGAAGGTGACTATTGAATGGTCAATCGTGAGTCACCACAAGCACATTCCTATCCACCAAATAAGATGAATGGGAGAAGATGTTTGTTCTGAGCAGGTTAACCCATGACGTGACACCCTATGCAACACATCTCTATCATGCCGATTATCCATTAGGGCATATTTTTAGTTTAATTTCTCTTCTTCTTTTCAATTATGTTTTTTGTTACAAATACCAAGCCCTCTCCCTATCTTTGAGGGAGAGGATGAATACAATATGGTTATATTTTTAGTCCTAGAATGAATAGGACTCCTCACATACCCTATATAGGGGGACCTATTGTGAGAGTAAATCTAGTGAGATATCTAGATAGTTTTTTCTAATCACCGTTTAATAGTTAATAGTTGATTAGTTTATGTTATCAATTAAATTATAGATATGTATTGTTGAATGAGAAATATTTAGTAGATTCTTGTTAAAGTTCAAAGTTTTCATTCAATAAAGGAGTTAGTTCAATATCATGGTTTGTTGATTAAGTAGTAAGTGTTGAAATTTGTTCTGAAAGTAAAAACTCAAGCAAGGGCCACTTGAGGTACAACTATTCACTCTCTTTTTCCTCTTACTATATTATTTCATGCATAGTTGAATTAAGATAGTTTCTAGTTACATGCATGTGGAATTCATGAATATGATTTTGTAATTGAATTAGATTTTGTCGCTTAATGTTTGTTTCATACTCTTGGAGTGATTAGTCATGGTTTAGTGTTAGCATTTAATAGTTGTACAATCTTGAGTGATAGATACCTGTAGCATAAGGTAACAACTTATATTTATTTATCTTATTTTGAAAGTTAATGTTTCATTTCCTTTTCTAGCCTTTGTAGTTTTAGGTACATGTGTATCACATATACTCATTGATATAGGGCATGTTTAGAATCCATGAATGCACATATAGTGCTAGGACTATCAAAATATTATGAATCCTTGGTTGATAATTAAATTAATCCTTTGATAGAAGATGAACTATTTAGTTAGGAAACCATCCTCTAAATTGTGTGTCTACTTGTAGCACCAAGTTAATAAAACATTAGAGAGATCCTACATTTTTGGTGTCATTTCCAGGGATGGTGCTAAGTTCAAGATTCACCTATGTATTTTAAATTCTTTTCAAGCTTTCCTAGTTTAATAATTATATTTTAAGCATTAGGGTATATAAGTTTCAGTACCAATAGCAACAAGAGTTACTAATAATGTGTAGGAATCGATGAACTACGAAGTCACAACCATTACATGCGGAGGAAATGAGATGTTCTGGAAAGATTTATCCCCTCAACACATGAATAATTAGAGGAAACTTGTGAACATAGTGAATAGAGCAAGGGTATTCTTGAAGAAGAATCATCCCTGAAACCAGTACCGACACCAACCATGGAGGAGATTCCCCACATACATATAAGCATCATGGGCGATGTAGTAGTAGAAGATCCACTAGAGCATGTAATGTTTGAGTTTCCTATAGCCAACTAGGAAAGGGTTGTTTCTTTGAAGAACATACCTCCTTCAACATTTTCTTTCTTTTATGGGCTAGTTACTGAAGACCCAAACACCTTCCTTTTTTATTTTGATGTGCTATACTGAAGTTATGACTATACCATAGATGCCCATAGACTCAATTTTTTTCTAGCAACACTCAAATATTATGCTCTGGGATGGTTCACAAGCTTAGGAAGAGATGTTGTTCCCAATTGGAACATAACGAAGATAAATTTCCTAGAGAAATACCAATATTATTATAGAGGCATAGATAGAAAAAGGTATGGCATCTTCAAGAATTCATAGAAATAAGATGAATCATTGGAAGATTATATTGGAGGTTCCAGTTCTATCTCAAGAAATCCCATCAAAGTAGACTCTTTGATGAATCCCTGAAACTAGGTTTTTTAAAGGGATTTAATGAAGACTATATGGATGCCCTCAACCTCATTAGGGTGGGAGACATATCACATTTACCATTTGATGATATTTTTAGGTTTTGTAGAGACTATTCTAGGACCTTCACCAAGAAGACCAAGGGATACATGACCTCCTTTCTCAACAAATCATTCAATGGGGTATCAAGGGTGATATGAGCAATATTCTATCAAACATGAAAGAGGATATCATTAACAACTAAGGAGCAACCAAAAACCCTAGCTTCCAATAAGAGGCCACCAAAAGGGAAGAGAAGAAAATGTGAAGCCTCTACCTCTGCACTTGAAAAGAAGAGAAGAAAGAGTGGAGCCTCTACCTCTGCACTTGAAAAGGGGAAAATAAAGAGTGGAGCCTCTAAGAAGAGGCATACCCAATTCAAGAGGCAATCACATTGCCTAAGAAAGAATGGGTACATGAGAGGATCAATTAAAAAGTAGAAATAAGATGTTGTAGTGGTAGAAAAAATTCATACTTAGAGGGAAATTCCCCTGGTAATGAATCAAGAAAACCAATTGTACAACCTTTGTATTTTTCAAGCATTTTTGAATTATATTTATAAGATATTTTGTTGCCAAAAAGAAAAGAAAAAGGTCTCCAAAGATCCCTGTCTTAGAAGGGTTTGAGTATATAGAGAAGGTAGGAGAAGAATATTTTTTGGAAAAATATGAGGAATTTCTCCTTGAAGAAAAAAATAGAAATAAATAATTGCAAGAATCCTTGTAGAGGATCAAATAATTAGAGGGATTACTGAAAACATACCAACATAAAGACTATGAATGGCAAGCTAGAATTAGAGAGTTGGAGGAAAGACTCCATAAATTTGAGAATGGGTCTGTCATGCCCATAATTTTACACGAGAAAAATCCCAATAATTTATTTATTTTTCTTAACCATGCATCAAGCTAATTAACCACTCCTAGTATTGAGGGGTACACTAATCATGGTGTATGTTGAATTTAAGAGAGCAAGTTACTACAACTAATTCTACAAACAACTTTAACTTAGATTAAGTCACCATCAATTATTTGACAAGCAATTCATACAATAATGTTAGCATCAAGTTAGTTCTACAATAAGCAAGGTTAACATGATCCTACCTACCCATTAATATTATTATTATCCTTCTTATTGATATTTTTGTCCATTACTCATTAGTTAGGAGTGGTATTATTGCTAATGGATTTATGATTAAACCTAGATAACATTTTTTTTTTATTAAAGCAATAATACGACAATAATTAAATTGATAATAATGATTTGACAAATACCTCAAGGTATTAATTTAATTTCCTTACCAACATTAATGGTCTCATTATTATTTAATCAATACAAAGACCATAGTGTTAGAACATTAACAATATATAATTAACTTGACGATGGAACTTTAAGATAACATTAAACATTAGAACACTATCTTTGTTGGACATCATCAAATAGTACTATTGATAATTGATAATAAACTTCGCTGCAATGGTGGTCTTAAATCAAAATGATTGTAATAAGGTTTAAACTCCACTACTATTAGACGTATTATTATAAAGCAATAAGAATACAAATAGTATTATTACTACAACCATGTTAACCACTCTGGATAAAAAAAAAAAAATTAAGTTCCCAACCACTCCTTACTAAAATTATTTACTACCCCTTAATCATTTAATGAACATTAACTTTGACCAATAGCCCCCAATACACTTTTTGAGAATAGTCCCAACATTTAACATTTCACCTTTAAATTTAAAAATGGAACTGCATAGGATATTTATAATTCACAAGCTAATTTCTAAATCTCCATTTTATTTACTCATTAATTTTCTCTTTAATTATTTTAATGATTCAAAATTATATATCTACTCTATGAAATAAATTTAAAGGTTATAAAATTAAGAAATAAACATTACCAATAAATATAATTTAATTCTTTTATATATTCTCCATTGTATTTAGTCAAGTTAATTACTAAATTTTTTTATTTTATTTACTCAAAGTTAGTTATAATCTCTATTCTATTTACTCACAAAGAAAATTACTAAATCACCATTCTATTTACTCACAGGTTAATTATTAAATCTCCATTTTATTTACTCATTAATTATAAATCTCTATTCTATTTACTCATAAAATTAATTACCAACTCTATATTCCATTTACTCATAAAGTTAAATACTAAATCTTCATTGTAGTTACTCATTAATTTTCCTTTTTAATTAATAGAATTAAGAAATAAGTATTAAACAAATAAATATAATTTATTTATTTTTTTAAATAATGTTAGTATTAGATTCCACACTTTGACATGAGGTCACATATTAATATTATGGATAGATAAAATATTAATACTGCCTATACATCACATTATCACAGGAGAAACTAATAATGGCACTGTCAAAATATTATATTTACCATCTTACTCCCCTTAATAAATTCAAGAATATATATAACTAATATATATATATATAACCAATATTGTGCAAGATAAAGAAAATTGTTAAGATAATGAAGATAATTACAGCGTCTTTATTACGGTTGATTTTGGCACAGTTTATTGAGTAAATTTAAATTATTATTATTTCTAGTATAGGACTACTACTCACATAGTTGTTCTCCTCACTTAAGTGGTTTGTTGATATTAATGTCAGTCCATTTTTTTCAAATTGACCAAAGATCTGTTAACGCATTCAAATCGAAGCTCATTAATATCACATATATTTTTATATGTTTTATTTTGTTTTCCTGACACCAAGATAGTAGGCTTGAAAGTACAAATGCTACGAGCCACTCATTCATCTCCCAAAACAGCATGCCAGCCAAACCTACCTGGCAGAATTTAATTTTCCAGCTATCCCTTCCTCAAGCACTAGGAACTGAGTACACAAGCTGGTTAGGGCGGAGGTAGTAAGTTCTGACTTATTCAATACACACTAACTTGAACTGCTTTCCACAGCCAGCAATAATGACCCGATGTGACAGGAATCCAATTCTACCATCCCTATCTAATTAGTTTGCCTAGAGTACATCACCACACACCAATACTTTCATTATTGCACCAATATTAATAACCCTGAATAACAGGGGTAATGGTTCCTTACTCAAAGATATTGCAAATATTTCTCATACCAGGAGACGACAATATTTCCTTCCTCAGTGTCAAATGTATTTTAAATAGATGGTGGTTAAATTTCAGGCCCCATTCAAAGGGCATTGTGACCATCCTCATGGATGCATCAACTCTCTTTTATAACACTCTATACCATTTTCTTATCTTCATCAATACATAACAATGTTGAGGCAAGCAAAGAGAATAGGAGGAAAGGTGGTTTTCTACCGCACAGGGAGCGGCTAATACCATAGGATCCCACGCCTTGCAAGGAGGGAGCGAAGATTTTTTCTTTTTTTCTTTTTTTCTTTTATTTTTAAGTTATTTACCTGAATCTCTTCGAGACTTACCTCACTGTGCATTGCACAGGCACATACTGTAACTCGTAGTGCCATTATATATATATTTTTAATTTTGTCCACCAATGAATACAGTGGTTATATCTGCTGCCTAAAATTATAGATTTTAAATAATATTGTCTGAGTTTTGAACAACAAATGCTTACTTAGTTAATTGAAGATTTTAAACAATATTTTTTAAGTTTTGAACAACAAATACATAATTTATTACAGATTTTAAATAATATAATCCAAGTTTTGAATAGCAGATACATAATTGATTGTAGATTTTTAAATAGCATATTCTAAGTTTTAAACAACATATGCTTACTTAATTGCATATTTTAAATAATATGCTCTTAACTCTTATTTAAATCTATAAATAGTATATAACTATTTACAATACAAATATTTTATGTCCAATAACAACTAAAGATAACTCTTTGTTGAAACACTTATTTAAATACATGTTTATGGTAAGACTTCACGTCTTCTCAACAAGGTATAATTTCCTCAAACTTTCCCTATAACAAATGAAACATATCCATGGAATAAATAACATACCAATATACAAGAGCTTGCTCTTTCCACTTAATTACACAAAGTATGAAACTCATCTTTTAAGTTGCAATATTGCAATAAGATGGAGAAAAATATGATTTTCATGCAAAATATCAAAGATTTGCTCCTTTCATTTCTTCATTAAAAAAATAATATGAAACCCATCTTTTTTTTTTTGACTTAAAATATTACCACAATATTTGAGGAAATAATTGAATTACAAACTCTTGAACAAGGTCTTACACTCCACCCTACCGTAATGGTGTCGTGGAGCCTCGTGGGCTCTAGCCATACCCCCGAGCAAGAAATACATTATACACCATTGTAATTCAATGGTGAGAGCTTAGTGCTATAACAAGCTTGCTCATTATACAACACATTACTCTAATATATCCCTTAAACAATCTTACTTACGATTCAATGCATAGATCAAGCTATCTCTACCAATACTAAGAATAAGAAATGGGAAAAGACTTATCTCTCTACAAGCTGCTTTCCTTTGAACTCCTATTCTTCCATCCTTGACTCTTTCCTTCTTTTCTTCACTTCACAAGTTCTCCAAAAGGAGAAGTGGGCAATGCTCAAATCTTCCATCTTCTTGAGATATATAGGAATCCTCCAAACCTACACTCTTTCCCCCCAAGTGCTCACACATGTGTGAGTCTTGTGCCAATTCCAAGAACTTTTGGGGAGTGGGGAGTTGAGAGTGACAAGTCACTTTTTCCAAGCCCCAACACTTTTGAATTCGTCACATTCATGAATGTGGACTTTTGAGGGGTCTTTTCACACTCCAAGGACAAGTTCACATGTCAAAAAGGTTCCAAACCCATAGGTATAGGTCCTAGGGGTCTATTCTTGTTCAAAAACCAAGGAAATTGACTCAATAATCCCTTTTTAAAACCCACAAAAGAATCCATACGAGTTTTGATCTTGACCAAGGGTTCCAACCCCAACCAAACTCACATCACATGACCTACAATTGGATTCTACTCAAACATAATCAACCAATCAATAATAAAACCTCAAACCCTTCTAAGTCAAATAGGGCTACACTTAGAACTTCCCAAAGATGTATCTGATTTGATTCCAATATTTATCCATCCTCCTATTTGCATATTTGATTCCTTAGCCCTCCAATACATTTACTCTACTTGCTTTTAGGTCTCGGATGGAGATAAATTTATATCTTCAACAAGAAGTCTTTTGATTTGCACTTGATGGTTATCCCTTCTCATGCTAGCACCGTTATCTTCTCGACCTTTAATGTTAATCCCACATCGACTCATTTAATTTCCTGCACAACATAATCAAGCATAGTTAGACATATTAATAAACAACATTAATTGTAAATCAAATATTTGTAACTTTATTCATGAATCATTTACATAGCTAATTACACTTCCAATGTAATACAACACAACAATTATCTTATTTCAGATTCATCTTATAAGTTTGAATCACATACAATAATTCACATGCACATACATCTTCATTAAGTAAAATAACAGTGATATAAAATAACGTAAAACTATAAGGTTACTGTTAGACAATTCATATCGCATGCAATATATCTAACCATCTATTTAGGAGGAATATATAACACTTTAAGATTGTATTAGTCATATGCAAAGAGAGGCCTTACAGGGTCAAAATTGGAATTATTGGTACAACTTACCATAATTACACAAAATAAAGTAGAAAACATGCCTAAAAATTCAATTATACCAATTAAAACCCCCACTAGGTCAACTTTTGTCTCCCTAGGTGTTGAACTATGGAAGAAAACACAAGAATTCTCCCAGAAAGAGAAATATTGGGTGAGAGAGAAATTTGAAATGGTTTCTAACCACATCAAGGCACTAGAAAAGCAAGAAACATAAATGACAAAGTTGAAAGTGAATATTCAAAAAATAATAGACAAAATAGCAGAATTACTAAAGTGCAGGCCACCTACCAAAGTCTATGCTTTGTTCTTGCAAGAGAAATTTTTATGTTTTCAATTTATCCAATTGATTAGTGGTCTTCTTGTTGCAATGCATAGGAAATAATTGTTTTTAGAAACTTTTTACAAAGCCACACCCAAAATGTAGGATCAATTGTGTGAGTTTTATCTACACAATTATGTTCTTTCATATGACACTTCTTGGAATCCATTGTTGTTTGAGAAATATCTCCAAATAAGAGCTCTAGCCTCTTATATTAGGAATGAGCATCAAAGGGGGACATTATACAAGAATATCAAGAAAAAGAAATATCTATTGGCTTACAACTCAGGAAAGAGTTAGTGGATCCAAATGTAGTAATGGATCAGTGGTTAGATCTCTCGGATCACAGAGGAGTTGGAAAGAAGATAATGGATTGTAGAAGGATGAAGGAATTAGTAGTAGGGACCATTAATGAAGCCTTTAAATTTGTTTAGAAAAGATAGGAAGATTTTTTACTAGAGCTAAAAAGAAAGGAACCACACTTTGTTTACAACTTGTAGTGTAGAAAAATGTAACCCTTTACATTTTCTCACTTGTTTGGGCCCTCCCAATTTAAATTGGGGTTAATAGTTCCTTAATTTAGTGTTATTAAATGTACCCCTATACATTTACACACTTATTTGGGCCCTCTTAATTAAATTGAACTTAATTATGCCTTAATTGGCCCTTTAATTCATTTACAAGCCTAATAAATTACAGTTTCTAAAGGGGAAACCCGACAATAATTAATGCCTAAACATAACACTTTGCATTGAAGAATATGTGTTCTAGGAATAGGGACTTGACACCCATTCACCCATGTGTGAATGGGTCCTCCCTAGGACTTGGAACCTGTTTTTAAATCATGTTTTTGTGGTAAATCAAATTTAAAATGTCAGCTTGTAACATTTTAATTTTGGTAAATTAAGGATAAATGTCTATAAATACAAGGTTATTTCATCAATTCAAAACATCTAGCAATCTTGAGGTGAAATTAACAAGATCCAAGATTATTGTCAAGATAATTCAAGAGCAAAATTATTAGGATTTTTTGCAATTTTCTAGATCGCAAGCATCATGTCAAAGTTATGTTCATTCATGCATGTTTTTGGAGCTAACATTGTGATGTAAGTTTCAAGATCCAATCCAAACATTCAAGTGAAAGATTCAAAGCAAGATTCAAGAATCAAGATCCGCATCCATTGAAGCTATTTCATGCAAAATCAACATCAAGATTTTAATCCTTCAAAGGTTTAATCAAGGGTTTGGTGAGTTGCAACATTGTATTTGTTCATTCATCATCAATTCATGTTTCATTGTTTCATTTCAAGGTTTAATTATGAAAATGGGGTTGACCAAGGAAAACCCCCATTCACCCAAAAATAAATATTTTCCCTCTCTCTTTGTGTGTTGTATATTTTTAGGTTCATAGGTTGAAGAAAAGTTGAAGATCTCAAAAGTGCAAAATTACAAAGTTGCATTTGTTGCCTCCTTTGTTGTCATCTTACAAAAACTTAGATCCCAAATTTATTTTCAACTTTCTAAATGTGAAACCTGGAGGATTTAGAAGTGCAAACATAGGATCAAAGGATCCATAAATCAATTTTGAAAAGGTGAACAAAGACCCATTCACCTATAGGTCAAAAAGTCCCAGGACAACTTCTGAAGACAGTGTTTTGTGACATGTACACAACATTTTCCATTCCTAGATTTTCTAGAAGTTTTATTGTTTATGATATCCCTATGTTTCATCTTTTAGATTCAACCTTTACATGGCATAAATGAGTGCATTTGGTATTTTCAATATTTCTCCTAAAACCCATGTATAGTCAGTTTTGTCACTATTTCTGTCAAAAGACACTGCAACTAATTTTGAGGTAGGTTTTAAGTGTCTTCCACTCAACCAATTTGCATAAAGCTGACTGTTTTGTTAGAGTTATGTTGCATCTACATGAATCAAGTTTTATATTACATATTTGAGGTCATTTTCTATCTTATTTCATCTCCTAAAAGTGTTGTTCAGACATATTTACCCCATCCACACACATAATGGAAATTTGTAGATCTTCCATAGAATTGACTCACCTAAGGGCTAAAAGTTAATTCTATCTTGGAGGATTTCATTTCCTGGATGAAATAGATAATAGGTCAATTCATTACACCCCATTTTCCCCTTTCTATTTATAGTAAGTTTGGTGAAACATTCCAAATTTAGTATAAAACTCTATGTGTTTTGAACCCCAACCTATTTTTCTATGTTTTTACAACTATATAGCCATAATTCATAGGTCTCACAAGTATATAGAAATTGCACTAAAAAATGGAGTTGCTTGGTTTCCACTTGTTTTGCATCCTAGTTTCCTCTACCACACTAGATAGGGAGGAAAGAAGGGGAAAAAGAAGTAGAAAAAAATAAAAGATTAGCAAAGCTCTCTGACCAAAAAGGCTATTACCTAAATTAGGAAAAGAAGTTAACATTGTGGTTGATTTTAGAGAGATGGCTCTGCAATATAACCTCTGGCTGTAAAAGTTTCCTAGGGACAAGAAAATATCTTAGTTGGGGGGAAGTGATGGGCTTAATTTATGGCTAGTTTTCCTTCATTAGTTATGTTTTTATCATGTCAATCTGCTAATTTTTACATGCATCCCTAAGACTCCATACATCTATTGTACCTTTCATTCACTTTAAACCAAACTTTAGTATGTGAAAATAAAAATATGATATGTTGCCACTTGTATGTATGAATGTACATGAATATTCATTAAATTTAGTATGATTCTATGCATAAATTATGATTCTTAATGATGTTTGTTCCTTAGGGATGAAACTAACCTCATGTAGCCAAAAGGACTATTATCCACATCAACTAGATTTCCAACTTGCAGCATAAGGACTACAGACAATGGCAGGGGAGAAGTCAAAATGGTGGAGGCATGACAATTCTAGAGAAGAACGAAGGTGACTATTGAATGGTTAATTATGAGTCACCAAAAGCACATTCATATCCACCAAATAAGATGACTGGAAGAAGAAGAATTTTGTTCTGAGTAGGTCAACCAATGATGTGACATTCCCTATGAAACATGTCTCTGTCATGGAAATTAACCATTAGGGAAGATTTTTAGTTTAATTTCTCTTCTACTTTTCAATTATGGTTTTCTATTACAAATACTAAGTCCTCTCCCTATCTTTGAGGGGGAGTGGACGAATTCATTATGGATATATTTTTAGTCCTAGAATGAATAAGACTCCTCCCATAATCTATATAGGGGATGTCATGTCCCATTTCTAATTTTAGAAACTTTCTATTTTTAGTAGGCCCGATGTCTGAAAAAAACATATTTGAATTTGACAATTTAACCTAGAAAAGGTTCATTATTCAAGATTATTAAATTAATGATTTGTGGGCAGAATATTAAACATGTTTGAAATAAATTATTAAATCAAGTTTGGATGTGACTTCTTGAGGAAGATTGATTTTTGATTTTTTGGTATTGGTTGTGGTGCAAGATGAGGTTTCTTCTTTTCTAGCTTCTTCCCGATGCATGATTTTGTGCTTTCAATACTTGGCTTGAGGAGTTACAAGTCTTCACATGCAAACCACTTATTATAGGCATTGGGATTTGGGGCTTCAAGGTTTGGCATGCTTTATTACTTATTTTGGCAGTTTGGATTGAGTTTATGCTTGTTTTCTTTATTCATAGGTTGTGGCTCTCCTATAAAGGATGATAAACCATTATAGGGATAATCTCTAAGGCTGGAAAATAAAGGAGATTTGGACTTAAGGATAGTGGTTCTGAGGGTCTACAAGTGTGACTTCACACATAAGTTGCATTGGTGCTGAAAGATGGCTTTAATATGGATTTTTGGTTGAGTTGTTTGGCAGGGTTTGGATTTTAGAGTGCTCAAATTTTGGTATAGTTTTATATTGCTGTTTTTATCAGTTTGATGGTCATTTTATCAGAATTTACTCATGTATTTTTTCTACTTAGACTCTATTTAGAGTGTTGGAGATTTTGTAATTGAAAAATACAGTGTTTTGGTTACAATTTGTGGATTTGATTGCCAATTTTCATCGTGCAAATTTCAGCAAAGTTTTGGTTATTGCTTGTTATTGTAGATGTCTAAATTTGGACACTTAATTTATCCAAATTCATCCCCTTTCATCTTATTTTCGTTAATTAAGTAATACTACTATTATTTAATTAATAGCTTTAATTCTGCCAAACTCCTAAGGTATTTAATCAATAATACCTTATCTCTTTAATCCTCATTCCATCAATTGAATTAAATAAATATTCCATTTATTTAATTCCCTTCATGTCACATCCTCCATCATTTTTATCTTATCTTAATCCTTCTTCTAAATCCCATCATTAAGGTGTGCACATGCCTAATCCTTGATTAGGATGTGTCACATCCTCCAACTTTTGCAAGTTGGCCTCTAATCTCTCTTAGCCACCTAACCCCCCTCTAATCCTTCATTACTCTTTCCCATGTGATCTTTGACTTGTCACATCAAGTCACATGTGAAATCTCACCCTCTTCTAATCTTCATTAATTAATCTAATCAAGTACTTGCACAATCCTAATCACCCCCTTTAGTCAACTCTCCCCATCCCCCAAGGAATTTTTAATTCCTTTTTATTTTATCCTAGGTCGCCTTTTTTCCCATGTGAATTTTAATCCACCTTTTTAATCCCCCATCGCACTTTGAATTTAAAATTCTTTCCCATCTCCCCCATAAGGATATTTGAGGAATTCTTTTAATTCCCACTTGTCCTCTCACCCAATGGGGACAAGGACCTCCTTTATGAGGAGATCTTGTCCAATCCCAAGGTACTTTGTACCCCTCTCCATGTCATGTCCTTGTCCTTCCACCCCATGTCCACTTCACCTTTTAGGGCTATCTCACATGCCACATGTCAAGATGTGAGGGCTTGTGAGTTCTCAACTCACCTTAGCCCTACATCTTGATATTTGGTGGATCAATCTCAACCGTCCATTTCCCCTAGGATTTCCTAAAAATCCTATAAATACCCCCTCTTTTCTCTCATTTTGGGAGATCATTTTGTGCTAGCCAAACTCTTGCAGTTTTGTTTCTCAACCTCTACTTAGCCATTTTCACATTTTCATCCACTTGCATCCATCTTCACATCCTTATCTAACTTGCATCTTGCCATCCAAGGAGCATACACATCCAAGATCGAAGGGCCAACCAAAGGATCGACTCAAAGCAAGGTATAAAGTTCCATTTCGTGGCTTTGTCTTGTTTCGTTTCCAACTTAGGCTAATCTTGAAGTGTAGGTTGTTTTAAGTTGTTTATTTGTGCTCTTTTACTTTTTGCTTGATTTCTAACGCTCTATTTCGACCTATCACATTTTTGGCACGCCCGGTGGGACCCACAAACGGGTCTCTTTCTTTCACGTTTGTTGTTTTTTGCATTTTTGCAAGTCCAGGTTGTAGAGTGGCGGACCTGTCCTCCTGCAGTGGCGGACTGGTCCTAGAGTGGCGGACCTGTCCAGGGGCGGCGGGCTCGTCCTGACAGTGAAGTGGCGGGCTCGTCCTGACAGAGTGGCGGACCTGTCCCAGTGCAGTGGCGGGCCTGTCCTAGTGCAGTGGCGGGCCTGTCCTAGTGCAGTGGCAGGCATGTCCCAGTGCAGTGGCGGACCTGTCCTAATTCAGTGGCGGACTGGTCCTAACAGGGTGGCGGACTGGGCCTAATAGAGTGGCGGATCTGTCCTCCAGAAGGTAAAAATTTCAAGTTTTCCCTAATTGTGTTTTGGTAAAATAGGAACATAACTTAATTAAAGAGGTGTCAATAAACCTTGCTTGGCATGTTTGGGAAAGCTATTCGACGTATCCAATCCCCTTGTGCCATTTGGCGATCCTGGGTGACGAGAAATCGTAGCTTTCCAAGTCCTTTTGAGTCACCTTTTTTCAATTTCTTAGTGGGACCTGCTTGGGGATTTCATCACCCCAAGGGATGATTCCAACCACGCGTACCGACAGGGTATATAAAGGGGGGAGAGCGAAATTTGTACCTCAATCCAACCACGTTGTAATTGGCAAAGCGTCGGGATGACGTGAAGAGTTGGTCCGAGCCTTTAGTATCTCGCTAAGGTTCCCGACTCACGCTTGTAACGGGTTGGTGTTCACGGTTTGGGCCTCACGTACCGGGTGTATATCGAGGACTCCTTAGAAACCATGTTCATCCTAGAGTAGAAGATTTTGTTGGCCATACCCACTTCTACTAAATCTTAGGGTTGTGTTGTCTGAATTGTCTTTCTCCTGCAAAACCAGTCATTTTCAGTCTAGCCAAATCTGTTTAACAGTGTTTGCTATATTTTTGGTCCTTTGCCTTTGCCATCCATCAAAACATCAAGCTTAAACTTATCCTTTGGCGGACTTGACCTTATCCTTTGGCGAACCTATTTTCGTGTTGTGGCGGGCCTGTCCTAATCCGGTGGCGGGCCTGTCCCAGTGCTCTTTCTTCCCGGGGCCGCCATTTCTACACCGTTTATCCGATTGACTCCGTTCAAAGGCAGTTCTTCTCGTTTTTCCGTGCTCTTTCCAACGACATATAACACTTCATACTTTTGAGCAACTTTATCTCTGGTGGCGGACCTGTCCTAATTCAGTGGCGGATTGGTCCTAATTTAGTGGCGGACCTGTCCTAATTC
>VDFB02123790.1:0-11805 GCA_007258455.2 Sequoia sempervirens | reverse complement strand
AAGCTCGCTTGCTACTTCCTCTAAGATCAACCCAATTCCCAATTCTAGCCTCTTACCAATTCTCTCACAATTACAAATACAAAATAGCAAAACAACTCACTAACTCTCCAATTCTCTAACTCACTTGCACAAGAAATTCAGTAGAATAGCAATGGAGAAATCAGAATGAAAAGTGTAACAAATAGTAGAGAGAGAACCTCTATAAATACTAAAACGTGAGCATCCAAAGGCTATAGACAAGATAATAATTATGCCACCTTTCTATTCCCATGCAACAACTCAGCTAATTAAACTCTTAGATTGCAATACATGACAACCCTCACATTCCCAATGCTTGAGTCAACTTAGTTCATGAGACAACAATGCATTTCAACAGGTTTCCTACTTGGTTTGCAAGTTGACTACCTTCTTATATTTCTACCAACTTTACATTGACTGAGTTTTACATTTATCATAATGTTGTACCTATACATGGTGTGGGTTTAGACTTCTATGGGTTTCTACTTTCCATGAATTTTGGCACCACATATTCATATATTAGCACCCCCTTTATATAGCATAGTCAAAGGCCATTTCAACATTGTTAAATTTTCCTTTATTCCTCTTGCAACATATAAATTGTATTCCTATCTTCATTCTCAACTTTATAAGTCTTTATTGACTTATTTAAGGTTTTCTTTATGTGCAAATTATAAACGTAGCCGCAACAATGTATATGAGGCAGTGCTTTAATGCACTTGGCATTACTTAAAGTGCTTTAAACTTATCAACTTTTGTGCTATAATAATATGCTTTATATATTTCAAAATACTTTAACATTATATATATATAATATATATATATATATATCTAATATATATATATATATCTAATATATATATATATATATCTAATATATATATGTGTCATATCTTTAATATATACATATATATATTAATACGTATTTACAATCTCAAGATTACCAAATGCTTTACTTTCCAATTAATAAATATATAAACTATAGTGTAGGAAAATGTAACCCTTTGCATTTTCTCACCTGTTTTGGCCCTCCTTATTTAAATTGGACTTAGTATTGCCTTAATTTAGTGTTGTTAAATGTACCTTATTACATTTACACACTTACTTAGGCCCTCTTAATTAAATGAGCTTAATTATTCCTTAATTGACCCTTTAATTCATTTTCCAAGCTAAATTAATTACATTTTCTGAAGGGGAAACCTGACATTTATTAATGCCTAAATATAACACTTCACATTGAGTAATGTGTGTCCTAGGTTTATGGACCCGGGACCCATTTTCCCATGGGAAAATGGGTTCTCCCTAAACCTTAGGACCTAAATTTAAATTATGTTTTTGGTGGTATTTTAATGTTTTCAAATCCATGATTCAATGTCAGCTTGCAATACTTGAATTTTGGGAAATTAAGGATACATACCTATAAATACTAGGTTATTTCACTATGTTTCACCTAGAGTTTTTCATGCAAGTTTACAAGAGCTAAGTTTATTATCAAAGGCATTCAAGAGCAGAAATACCAAATATTTATTGCAGCATTCAAGATCCTTTCATCATGTCAAATTCTTCTTGCATCATTGATGTTTTTGGAGCTAACATTGTGATGTAGGTTTCATGATCAAATCAAGCATTCAAAGCATCATCTCAAGCAAGATTCAAGTGTCAAGATCCAAATCCAGTTCAACCATCTCATGCAAGTTGTAGACTTCCTAAGATCCCCATTACTAAGGTTTCATTTAAGGGTTTGTTGAGTGGTAACATAGCTTTTTTCATTCTTCATTCACTCTTTCATGTTTCATTTCATTTCAAGGTTTGATTACCAAAATGGGGTTTGACCAAGGAAAACCCATATTCACCCAAAATAAACATTTTTTTTTCTCTCTTGTATGTGTGATTGCAGATTTAGGTTGAAGAAGACCTGAAGACCTTTTAAAGAGTGAGATTTACAAAGTTGCAAAAGTTGTAAAAGTTATCAAAATTATTGTCATCTCATGGAAATTGAGATCACGAAGCCATTTCTGACATTCTGACTATGAAACCTGGTAAAATTGGAAGATTCATATTTGCATTAGAGGCTTCTAAAAGCTATAGAAAAACCCTAAACTTGGACCCATTCACCCATGGGCGAATAAGTCCCATATTTGCTTCAGAAAACCACTTTTGGTGATTGGTACACATGTTTCTTGTTGGGATTAAGGTGTCTAAACCTTAGAGTCCTAATATTGCTTAATTTGATGTATTCATGTATTTATTTGTATTATTTAATTTCCTATGGGGTCATGTCACAAATTTAGACCCATCGACTGGGTGGCATCCCTGTTGGAAGTGACTGGATGACACAATCATCCCAAGTGGACATAGGCATCCCACTTTGGAATTTATGAAAAATGATAGATTCTATGATGCGTCATAAGGAATCTTTCAATGCATGGAGAAAGTTGGTGTCCAGTATGGGTTATGACAGGATGTAAGAGAATCAGCTATTTTTAGTCAGTTATGATAGATTCTCTTATGGATCTTAAGACAAATTCTATGGAAGATTTATGACATATTCTATGGCAGTTGTAAGGCATTTGGCATAATCTATTTTAGCATATTCTAGGTTCCCAAGCTTGGAAGAAGAATATTTACATGTTTGACACTTATCAGGGGTGTAAGGGAATGTTGTACTTGTGTCCAAATGCATGTCTAAAGCATTGGATTTTGTGTCATATGGATCTAGATTCCCCTCACCTTCTAGATGCTTCTTGAAGCTTGTAACAGTCTATTTATTTAGTGCCTTGAGTTGTAGAATGTATAGTTTGTTTGCAGGTAATGAAGTGTTGCCAGTATCACTCCAAAATAGGTGTTCATGTTGAAGCACTTGTTGAAGAAGCTTTGTACTTGGTGATATCTTGTATTCATTATTTGAAGTAATAGAGAAATTGCTATGCTTTTGGAGGGTAGGGTGTTTTACCCAAAAGGGTTTTCCCCATGTATATTTGTTGTTATTGCATTTGTGTATTTTTTGTTCTATTTCCATTATTCTCTATGTGTATCTCATATTGTAACAACATAAGGTGTTAAAATGATTTTTTTGTAACTCTCCCCTATTTAGATTAGTGTAGGAAGCTATTTTTTCTCACCTAAATTCCTTTCATTTGGTATCAAATCTTGGATAGCCTTGGTTCCTTTGTTGGGTTAGAAGGATTTTTTGAGCTAATCTTTGTTTCAATGGGAGTTTTACAAAAGTGTGTGTTTCATTACCTTGTTGTAGGAAAGATATGGAAAGAATATCTAGGAGGATTGAGATGGAGAAGTTTAACAATGGTAATTTTGAGTTGTGGAATCTCAAAATGGAAGACACGATCATAGACCGTGATCTATGGGCTACTATTTCTGGAACCAAACCATCAAGCATGAAACAAGAAGATTGGGATCTCATGGATAGGAAATCCAAGGGTCTTATTAGACTCTATTTGGCTGATTTTATCCTTCTAAATGTCCATGAAGAGAAAAAAATTTCTTCTCTGTGGAAGAATCTTAGTGATGTTTATCGAGCTAAATCCCTGGTAAACAAGCTTTTCCTGGGAAAGAAGATGCATTCTCAAAAAATGGAAGATGGAGGATTCATTGTAGATCATTTGAATGAATTTAACATGTTCGTTGCACAACTAGGTTGTGTTGGAGACAAAATAAATGAACAATACCATTGCATGTTCCTTTTGTGTTTGTTGTCGAACTCTTGGGATCACTTGGTAATGGCTATTGAAAACACTACTTCCACCTTTAAGATGGATGAGGTTGTTGCCTCATTATTATCTGAAGAGATGTGAAGGAAGTCTTCTGAGATGGCCAAGGAGGCTCTTGCAGTCCATGGCTGACCAAAAGAGAGAAGCAAAAAGAAAGAAAAGAAATCTAAGTCAAAGTCTCCAAGGAGATCAAAATCTCCTAGTAAAAAGTCCAAGGCAAAATGTTGGAACTGTGGCGAAACTAGTCACATTTGAAAATATTAGCACTTTGTTTCAGCTTGATGCATGTATTGTATAGTGTAATAGTTCTTCTGATGTACCGAAGAAGAGGCCTTTGGATTCTTCATCCTCACCATTAGATTGTGCAGAGAAGAATCATGTTGTAGCTACATCTGATGGTCATGCATTTTGGGTACCTAAGGGTGCTCATTCCATGGAAATGAGGCTTCCTACAAAGAAGACAATGTTATGGCACTAATGACTTGGTCACATTGGTGAGAAGGGTCTTAGAACCCTAAAAAATAAGAGCCTTGTTGAAGGCCTTTATGATTGTAATCTCGAGTTCAAATTTTACGAACATTGTGTATATGGAAAACAACACCGTGTTTCTTTTTACTCTAGTTCTCATACATACTTTGGAGTTTTGGACTATGTTCATTCAAATGTTTTTGGTCTTGTAAATTTTCCTTCGTTATGAAAATTTGTATATTTTGTTTCTTTTATAGATGATTATAGGACATTTGTGTATTTCCTTAGAAGTAAAGTTGAAGTCTTTATTCAGTTTAAGGAGTTTAAGGCCTTGGTAGAAAATTAGACTAGTAGAAAGATTAAATGTTTGAGGACTAATAATGGTGGTGATTTTTGTTTCATAGTGTTTGACAAGTTCTATAAATAGCACATGATTGAGAGACATAAGACAACTCCCTATACTCCATAGAAAAATGGAGTTGTAGAGAGGATGAATAGAATGTTGTTGGAGAGGGCTAGGAGTGTGTTGAGTGGTGCTAGCCTTGAATAGAATTTTTGGTCTAAAGCGGTAGCAACTACATGTTATTTGATCAATATATCTCCTACATCAGTGCTTGTTGGTAAGACATCCATGGAGGTGTGGTTTGGTAAAAATCCTTCGATGAGACATCTCAGAGTATTTGGTTGTGAAGCTTACGCTCATGTTCTAATTGAGAAGAGGTTAAAGTTGGGGAACAAGGTTGTTAAGTGTATCTTTATCGGCTATGGTGTTAGTGTGAAAGGGTACAAGATTTGGGATCTAGAAGGTTAGAAGGTTCTCTATAGTAGAAGTGTGATCTTCAAAGAGATGAAACCTTCCTCTATTGAGCTGCAACCAGAGAAAGAGGAGAAACAAGAGAAGGAGGTGGTTTAGATTCCACCTACTCTAAAGAATGAAGAACGAAGTACTCTTATCGAATCTGATGATGAGGAGAGCTCAAGTAGCATTGAAAGTTTTGAAGAAGAAGGAGAACCTTGACCTCATCCTTTGAGGAGGTCTACGCAAATTAGGCAAAAACCAGAAAGTTTTGGTTATTCATTATTGGATTCCAGTTGCATATTTTCCTTGATTACTAATATTGATGAACCTAGGACTATTAGAGAGGCATTGGGTATGAATGATTTAGATTCCTAGATGCAAGCCATGGACAAGGAAATGGCTTCATTAAATAAAAATAAGACTTGGGATTTGGTACCTTTTCCTATTGGATGTAAACTTGTTGGTTTTAAATGGGTTTTCAAGAAAAAGTGTGGTCCTCATGGCAGTGTTGAGAATTATAAGGCACAGTCAGTTGCTAAGGGGTTTTCCTAGGTGGAGGGAATTTATTATGGAGAGATATTCTCTCTTGTAGCGAAGCTAACATCTATCTAGATTTTGTTGTCACTTGTAGCTATATATGACTTAGAAGTGGAATAGATGGATGTGAAGACAGTGTTCCTTCATGGTGATTTGGAGGAAAAGAGTTAAATGTCACACCAGAGCATTTCATTGAGAAAGGTAAATAAAATTTGGTTTGTAAACTAAACAAGTCTCTTTATGGTTTGAAACAGTCTCCTAGAATTTGGTATCAAAAGTTTTATACTTATGTGTTGTCATTGGGATTTCAGAGATCTAAATCTGACTATTGTGTATACTTTAAAATTGATAATGGTCACATTCTCATTATTGTTCTATACATAGATGATATGTTGTTTATTAGGAATGGTAAAAGTATGATTTTAGATTTGAAGTTTCAGTTGTCAGCACAATTTGAGATGAAAGACCTAGGAGCAGCTAGGTACATTCTAGGAATGGAAATCATGAGAGACAAAGCTAACAGAAAGCTTTGGTTAAGCCAGGGCAAGTATGTGAACTTGATGTTGGAGAGATTCAACATGGTAGATTGAAAATAGTTAGTTATTCCTATGATGCAAGGGATGAATTTTTTTGTGAATGATTGTCCAAAATCTCCTACTAAGATGGAGGACATGATATGTAAGTGCAGTTGGAAGTTTGATGTATGTTATGGTGTGTACGAGACCACAAATTTCCCATGCAGTGGAAGTCCTTAGCTATTTTATGGCTAATCCTAGACGAGTACATTGGGATGTTGTTAAGAGAGTGTTTAGATATTTATGGGGTACTTCCAATTATTCCTTTCACTTTCATGGCTATCCTACTAGACCTCAGCATTTTGTGAGCATTCAAGGATATGTAGATTCAAATTGGGCAGGTGACATTAACAACAGAAGAACCATTATGATGTTTGGTTGTGCTATCAGTTGGATGAGTAAGCAGCAGGTTGTAATCACATTGTCCATGATAGAGGAAACGTATATGGTAGCCACTCATTCTTGTAAGGAATCCATTTGGCTTAAGAGATTGTGTTTTGGTATTGGTTTAGATGTAGGATATATTATTGTTTGTTGTGATATTCAAAGTGTGATTTTCCTAGCAAAGAATCCTACCTTTCATGCCAGAACAAAGCACATTGATGTATAGTATCATTTTGTTTGTGATATGGTAGAGGATGGAAAGGTGAACTTGGAGAAGGTTGACACATTGGTGAATGTTGTAGATGAAATGAAAAAACTAGTGAGCACGAAGAAATTCAGATGGTGTTCTGATTCCATGGGCCTTGGGGCCCTGAGTAGATGATTATGTATGACTCTTGACAGGTCTTCAACAAGTGGGAGAATGTTGGGATTAAGGTGTATCAACCTTAGAGCCCTAATATTGTTTAATTTGATGTATTAATGTATTTATTTATATTATTTAATTTCCTATGGTGTCATGTCACAAATTTGGACCCATCGGTTGGGTGGGATCCCTATTGGAAGTGATTGGATGACACATAATCATCCCAAGTGGACATAGGCATCCCATTTTAGAATCTATGATATATGATAGATTCTATGATGTGTCACAAGGAATCTTTGAATGAATGGAGAAAGTTGGCACCCAAGATGGGTTATGATAAGATGTAAGAGAATTGGCTATTTTTAGTTGGTTATGAGAGATTATCTCATTGATCTTATGATAGATTCTATGGCAGATTTATGACATATTCTATGATAGTTGTAAGGAATCTGCCATAAGCTATTTTTAGCATATTCTAGGTTCCCAAGCTTGGAAGAAGAATATTTGCATGTTTGACACTTGTCAGGGGTGTAAGGGAATGTTGTACTTGTGTCCAAATGCATTTCTAAGGTGTTGTATTTTGTACCATGTGGATTTGGATGCCCCTCACCCTCTAGATGCTTCTTCAAGCTTGTAACACTCTATTTATTGAGTGGCTTGATTTGTAGAATGTATAGTTTGTTTGCAGGTAACAAAGTGTTGCCAATATCACTCCAGAATAGGTGTTCATGTTGAACTTGTTGAATAATCTTTGTACTTGGTGATATCTCGTATTCATTATTTGAAGTAATAGTGAAAGTATTGTACTTTTGGAGGGTGGGGTTTTTTACCCAAAAGGATTTTCCCCAAGTATATATGTTGTTATTGCATTTGTGTACTTGCTATTTTATTTCCATTATTCTTTGTGTATCTCACATTGTAACAGCATAAGGTGTTAAAAGTATTTTTTTGTAACTCTCCCCTATTTAGATTAGTGTAGGAAGTTGTTTCCACTCACCTAGTTTCCTTTCATTTTTTCCCTTCTATGATCTGCAATTTGATTCATGGTTATATTAGTATTGAGCTTAATGTTGTTGTTTCAAGTGTTAGATTACATTTTGATGTTGATTTTCTATTTTTATCTTTTCTCCCCAAAGTGTTGTTTTACATTGACCTCCATCCTTCAAGCATAAGGAAATCTAAAGATTCCCACTTTGACTTGATTCACCTAAGGGCTAATAATCAATTCATTATGTGGATCTCATTTCCTAATGAAATAAAGGAAGATAGGTTTATTTGGATCACCCCACTCATATATCCTCCCTAAACCTATTTTTATATCATTTCATAAACATATATCAAAATAATAATTATATATATACACAAATGAAACAATAGGAAATAGGAATGGGGGCCACTATCCTTGATGAGTTAGAGTTCCCATTTCACACTAAAGTTTCACTCAAGGAAACCCTAGAGATCTCAATCCAATAAATAAAGGGGAAAGAGATCCGACAATAGGGTTTTCCTAGGGTCTTATTATGAACTAATGAGGGGTTTACCACCAAGCTGGGTCTTGGAAAGACTAATGAAATGCAAGATCTAATACTTAAACCTAATGCAATGCAATACGTCACTAAATGACCTAGAAAAGCATGTAAATCAAAATAGAAAGCTAAGATATGAAAGGTGTGCACCTGGAAACTTGAAGAGGATTGGATGAAGGCTTGAAATGATGAAAACATTGAATTTAATGTTGATTGGGACTCATACGACATACTAGGCAATTTAGTCCCATATTAGGGTTTCTGGGTAGAAATTGGAATCTGGCAGAGATATGATTGAAACTCCTGAAATTTGCAAATTTTCCTATACTAGGACTCATATGCCAAAAGTGGTGTATTAGTATATTTATGGTTTTTTGGAAATTCAAATTCTGAATCTACTCTTCAATGTTTTCTTTTCCCTTTCCACCTAATTTCTAGATCTGAAACTTTGATTTGCAACCTATAGATGCCTTCCAATGATCTTCAATGCAAGGTGACAACTTTGACAACTTTGAACACTTTGAAAACTTTTTCCAAACTTGCTCTCCAATGTGTCTTCAACCTAGACCTACAAATCACACACTAAAGAGAGGGGAAAATGTTGTTTTGTTAGTGGAAAGGGGTTTGCCTTGGTCAAACCCTGTTTTGGTAATCAAACCTTGAAATGAAATGAAATAGGAATGGAGAATGATGAATGAACAAAATGTAATGTTGCAACTCACCAAACCCTAGAAATAAAGTGTTACAAACATGTATGAAGTGGCTCCAATTGATGTAGATCTTGACTCTTGCTTGAATGTAGTAGATATTGAATTGAATACTAGCTTGAATCATGAAACCCTACATCACAATTGTTAGCTCAAAAACAAACGTGATGCATGAAGACTTTTACATGATGCTTAAGGCTTGAATAATGCTCTAAAAAACTTGATAATTAGCACTTGAATGCTCTTGTAAACACTTGAATGCTTGTGAACTAAAATTTTCTATAAGGATGCTCATTCAACTTGCTAAGTGTAAAATGAGTGAAAGAAACTTGTATTTATACTTGTTTATGCCAAATTTCTCGAAATTACAACACTACAAGCCAACATTAGATCTAGGAGGATAAACTCCCACCAAGAACTTGAATTAAATTTGATTTTGGGCCACATGGGACTCATATGCCACAAGTGGCATATGAGTCCCATTAGGCATTAATTATGGGACACATTTTCAAAAATGCTTAGAATGATGCAAAATCAAGATCAAGGCCCAAAAACCTAGGTGGGACTCATATGCCCAAGGTAGTGTATTAGTCCCAGATCACCAAATTTGGGCCAAACAACCTAAAAAAACTTGAATTATGATTGGATGTTGGTTTATTTCAAGATTATCCTTGAAAAGATGCATTAAATGGGGCTTGTGGATGCAAAATAAGGGTAATTAAAGCATAAAGAAGCCCAATTAATAATGAAAACCCTATATTAGTATGAAAGTGTTAGGATACACTTTACAACACCTTGAATAAGGTATAATTAATTCCATTTAGTTCACAAGGGCCCAAGACCTAATGTGAATGTGTCAAACACATTACAACACTAAATCAAGGCAACATTATGCTTAATTTAATGAGGGCCCAAACAAGCAAGGAAAAGTAAAGGGATATTATTTTTGTTTCCACATTTAGCCCCCACTTTAGTGAGAGGATGAACTTGCTTCAAACTCACACTAAAGTAGACAAAATTTCTTCAAGATGGCTCCAAGTGTACCAATGCTAGTGAGATAGAACAACAATGATCAAGGGGGATGATCAAGCCCTCAGGATCGAGATCCTATGGAAAACCAATAGAGGCACAAAAGAACATGCATGTGAATGATATATGGATAAAAAAAAAGGTACAAGCATACACTTCCAAAGTCAAAATGAAAAAGGAAAAACAAAACAAAATGGGTGGATCAAGCTTCAACCATTTGTCCAACACGATGTGGATCAAATCTAGGTTGTTTGTCCAAAAAATGCACACTCACTCTGAGGAAATGAATCTCTAGGCTATTTTTTGGGTGAGTGTCCAAAGAGGTGAGACATATTGTAGTGCCCTCCGCTTCGGCCGTTGATGTTAAGTAAGTTGTTGTTGGTAATGTCATGATGATGTGGTGATTTTATTATTTAATTTAAATTTAAGGTTATGAGGTAACACTAATAATATGTTTGGATTTGATTAATAAAATTAATTTAATTATAAGGTTACCTGTTTTATTTGGAATTAAATAAAGAATTAGATTCAATAATAAAGGTCAATTTAATTATCGTTGGGAGTTAGTTATTTAAAATAATCAGATTAAATGAGGAAAGGTAATTATCATTTAATGATTAAATTCAATTAATAAATTTAAAAGTGATAAAATATTAAAGAGGATTAAATATTAAAATTGTAAATAAATTACGGTAAAAATATTTATTGAATTATATTTTAATTAAAAGTTAATTATTTATGAAAATTTGTTTTAGTTAAAATTTAGAGTTAAGTGGAAGTAATTTAAAACAAAAGAAGTTATTGGTTGAAATTAAATAAATAAATATATAAAGTAATGATTAATTAAAGTGGGTAAATAAAAATTAGTTATTTTTGAAAATCTTTTACGGGGGAGAAAGAGGAGTTAGGGCGGTTGAACGGAGAATTTGGTATTTTCTTTAAGAAGAGGCAAGAAAAATTTAGGGAGAGTTCTCTCTGTCAACCAATTGGAGAGCACTTTCTTATTCGAATGTCGTTATGTTGTTTGTTCGCTTCTGCACTGACCAAGGGTTTGAAGATGCAGCAAAAGTTTTAGGCGTAACTGCTTCTGTTATGGCTGATCCATCCTTCAACCTCAATAAATTGTATGTCCTTTTATAACCATGTTCTTTCCGCTACAATTTTGATGCACTTTTTCAGATTCTTGGAAGAAATTATAGTCATTTGGTAAGATGCAGTCACGTTTCGGTTTTTAGAAGTATATGGCTTGTAAATATATTAGGTATATGTTATGCAATTATTTGGATTGTTGTATGTTTATGTTTTATTTAGTGTAATTGATTTATCTTAGGGCATGTAATTGTTGAAGAAACCCTTGTTTAGGGATGTCATGGCCTTTTCTTTCACCGAGTAGAACAGTTAATAAAATCAACGTAAATTTATGTTTACCGAAATTGATGTCAAAACAGAAGAAAATAAAATAAAATAAATTTAAATAAAATTTGAATAATAATGATAATAATTACCATCCATTGAGAGTCATAGTTAAGTTGTGATATAAAGAAAATAAAATTAATTTAACAAGATTAATCTAATTTTAACCTATAAAGATTTATTGTTTTAATAAATCTAATATTAATTCTCTTGATTTTGGCCGATAGAGGCAAGTTAATTAGTCCTGATAGAGCAGG
>VDFB02123789.1:0-13658 GCA_007258455.2 Sequoia sempervirens | reverse complement strand
TATTTATTTATTAGTTTAATATTTCAATCATATTAATATATTTTTAATTTATATTTATATTTATTTTATATAAATAGATATTAGATCTATATTTATTTATTATATTTATTTATTATTTATTAAGAAAAGGTCACATATATATATATATATGTTTTTGTATGGACGAACCCATAACAAACCCAACCCCAAAAAAAAATTCGCCCGAAGCGACAAACCGAACCGTTGAACCCAAACCCAAACTAGTAACCATGTTCGCACTAAAAGGGAGAATGTTGGAAAATCTATTGTTACTGCTCAGTTTGTGTTGGTTACGAGTTGTTTTAACAACTCGCTAAGTTTGGAATTAGGTAGAATTGGAGGAGATGCGGATTTAATTCCTTTATATATGTGATGGTTTGGGGATATAATAATAATAATAAACATTTGTTATTGGTTTGCATCTCTCTATTCGATATGGTATTAGAGCAATATCATTTCTTGTGTCTTATTATTTCTTGCTTGGATCCGACCCACGTCTAAATGATCGCAACTTGTGAATGTTGGGCGTTATAATCAGTACATGGGCATTGAGTCATTTAACCTCTACGTAGGAATTCTGGCGACATTTAACCTCTACACATGCATTGTTAATCTTTGATTTGGGGGGCGCCCTCGAATTTCTAGGCCGTGCCATAATAATTTGCAAGCAGATGTTTTGTTTTACATTTGGAGCTCTTATTGAAATTATGAGTCTATCTATATAATTTTGGTTATGTTGAAATGTCAACTGTTGTCATTCAAAATACACAAGACTCCTTTGTCCAAGTAAGCAACACGAGGATAAGGATTGAGTGATTGCAAAATAGATAGCTTTTAATTTATTGTCAACAAGTGTTCAGTTGTGATATTTTGTTTATAATTTTGTTCATTTTCATGAATCGTCAAATGTCATGTCAAAATTTTAGAGTCAAGCAGATAAAGGTGTTGAATTTTGTAGTAGTACTTCCAATAAAGGTGCATTATCAATGGAACCCGACACCTTCGTTTTTTCTTTTGATTAAGGGGTAGTCATGGATAAATTAAGTTTCATCGAGAAATTTGAAGGTAGAGATTTTCATACATGGCAGATACAGATGCAGTTACACCTAATAGAAAAAGATCTTTGGGATGTTGTCAAACCAAACTCAATCATACCAACTAATGCAAATGAACTTGCTAGGTGGAATATCAAAAATCAAAAAGCATTGGGGACGATTGGCCTTAGCTTGTCAAAAGCATACTCACATCATGTGGATTTCACAAAGTCTGCAAAGGAGATTTGGGAATCATTAAACAAGCTCTTTGGATCTGAAGTAGAAAGTGCCAAAACGACATTAAAGCAAAAATTGTATAGATTGAAGAAGGATACAAGTACAAAAATGGCAAAGCATATAAGCAAGTTTCACTCCCTCCTAAATCAATTAGTTGGCATTAATGATAAAGTAAAAGATGATGATGCCAAAGCAATACTTTTGAATAGTTTGCCTAAGAATATGTCTAGTATGGTGTTTACATTAAGCAAGGTAAACATTAGTATTGAAGGAGTAGTCTCTACTCTACTTGACCATAATGAACACTCTGAATTTGAAGAAGTCGTATATGTACATAACAAAGCAAGTTCACTTTCAAGAAAAGGAAAGTACAAATTCAAGCATTTCCCTTTAAAAGTAAAAATAAAATGCTTCTATTGCAATGAAGTAGGACATGTAATTTTGAATTGTAAGAAAAGAGCACAGGATCTACTAGATGACAAACTAGATCAACATGCTTCCTTGGCTGAAGAAACAAATTGGGAAGACTATGTCAATGATGAAGAGTTATCTTGTCCTAGTGGTGAAGAATATGTGTTTTAAATATATTCAAGCTTGGACGTAGGAGGCAACGGAGGAAGGAGGGCACTCAACATCCTCTTGTCAGTCACCAACGACGAGGCCACTTATCAACTTTAGTGGCATTTTTGTGCTTCTATTTTTCCAATAATTAGAAATTTCACATCACAGGGGGAATATGACACCAATATTCCATCTCTAGTGGCAGTGACAATTTCCTATGTTGTTGGACATCAAGTGGCACGATCAACAACAGTGGCTATTTCTATTCATATGTGTGTTGTTTCCTTATGTAACCTCCTAGTGGAAAATATTGTAGTAAACAAAAGCACTAGTGTAATGCAGTTCATGGATCTTGAAATGGTTAGTGATAATCCAAAAAACGATGAGGTGAACAAATGAGGGTGTTCCTGTTTGTGTACAGGTTTGTGATAATCCAAAACACCATGAGGTAAACCTATGTGAAAACCATGAAAGGTTGATGAAAGGTGCCTTTCATTTGAATCAAGATCATGAGCCACAAGAGTTGGGCATACTACAGTTGAAAGTGTGAAAGTTTTCACCATGTTCACACTAAGGGGGGAATGGTGCTCTAATTGAGATACGAACAAATAACAAATGACAGATGTTTATTATTATTATATCCCCAAACCATCACATATATAAATGAATTAAATCCAGATCTCCACCAATTCTACCTAATTCCAGACTTAGCGAGTTGTTAAAACAACTTGTAACCAACACAAACTAAGCATTAATAATAGGTTATCCAACAAGGACAACTGCCACATGCAAGATAAAAGAGATATTAGAGCACAAGATGGTTTAGCAGAGACTGGCAACTTGAACATTCTAATCTCCATAGTAAACATGAAGTTCTTAACATATTGAGGGCCTGTTTGAATACCCATTGCCCCTTGACTAACTTGGCAAATTTGATATCCAATTCATATCCTGATTTTGGCAATCTAGTTGGCCCTTTCCCCTGCTGTATTTTGGTACAGCTCAGCTATACCTGCTTGGTGAATTAAACAAGCCTCTATGTAGTACTTCAGCTTTTATTAAATAGATCATAGGGTTGTTTCTCAATTAGAAAATTTCATTGTTTTGAGGACTTAACTGATTAAAGCTACCCAATTTTCCTTCATTCATTCGCTACTTTGGAGTAGCACTGCCATTATAGAATGCTTCAGCAATAGGCAGAAATGAAATTCAATTTGGACTCTAGCTTTGGTCTTGCACCACCACTTTCTTTTAACTAATTGTACAACTTCTGTGGATTCCTGAATTCATTTAATTTAGATCCTTGAACTCACCTATGAGATTTAATGTCATAACAGGCCTACTCCAGTCAAAGGGGTAAGATTAATGTGCCATCAAATCAATCCCCCAACCTGAGCTGAAATGCTTATGGTTTGCCATTGAAACAACTTGTACAAAAATTAAGAAATCACTGTGCCTTGAAATCAATAGAGCTAATTAATCCATAAATTTGATGTACAACACCAATATTTGCAAGCATCTTGCAAGTCCCTGCATATACAGAACTCAATTTTCTTGCATGCATCCTGTACAGTTTATTCACAGCAAGGTAGGCCAATCTGAAGTGAAACCTCCAGAAGCTTTCTCATTTCATGAACAAACTTTCCAGCAAAATAACACCATAAAAAACACAATTGAACCTTGACAATGCAAATTAACAAAACAAATAGGTGATTTCAATCAAATCTCAGAAAACCTATACCAATGCGAGTTTAACAAAATCCTCACAGGCTTATAAGAGAAAACATTGTCGGAACAGGTCTGCTGGCCCAGTAGTTTTTCTTTGTAACACTTTTGCAACGCGTCATCTGGCACAGAAACAGAGGGAGAAAATGAATATTCTTATGATAATATCAGAAATAATTTACTACCTTCTATCATATTGAAACTCCTCGCTATCTGCTGTGATATCAATTCAGTTATTTATAATTTGTAAAAGTGAAAAGCACTCTTTATACATGACTTTTTTTTAAGGCCCGACAGGCATGAAATAATTTACTACCTTCTATCATATTGAAACTCCTCGCTATCTGATGTGATATCAATTCAGTTATTTATAATTTGTAAAAGTAAAAAGCATTCTTTATACATGACTTTTTTGAAGGCCCCACACGCATTAGACAATGAAAATTCATTAGCTAGAGATCAATAAGAAACATGATATTTCCACAGTCCATGATAGTTAGAGATAGTACTTCTAGATTTAACTGCATAGTTTTGTATCAATGTTACAGATCACATGGTACTACACAGTTATATCCAGAAATAATATCTCTAACTATCATGGACTGTGGAAATATCATGTTAAAAAATCACTCATTATACATAAGTTTTTTTTTTAAGGCCCTACAAGCATTAGACAATGAAATTTCATCAGCTAGAGATCAATAAGAAACATGATATTTCCAGTCCATGATAGTTAGAGATAGTACTTCTGGATTTAACTGCATAGTTATTTTTTTTATCAACGTTCCAGATCCCATGGAACTACACAGTTATATCCAGTAACACTATCTCTAGCTGGTGACCAATTAATTGGTTACTTTAGACAGACCCACAACACCAAACAAATTATTAATGTTGCGGACGGGACCTCTGTTCACTGTAGTAGGGTAAAGTTGAAACTACATTACAGTTGAAACAGGCAGATAGAAGATAACTGAATGTCATTTACATCTGTGTATTCTATGTTACACAGGGGAAGCCAAAGACAAATGCACATATTTGAGAGTGGTCAATCTGCAATCTTTAGGGCTCTTATCGTACATGTGATTTTGTTGTGCTGTAGATCCTCCAGGGCCTCTATAAAGTTACATATAAATTGATTTCATTTTACTGCACCTCATTCTTAAAAGAACTCACCATCATTACAATTATCAGCACATTCTGAATAACTTTCAAACATCCAAATTGGAAAAAAGAAAGAAATGGTAAAAAATACCCTGGATTAGCATCCCATAGAACATAACAGCACAAAGAAAAAAGAATTTGATATAAATCCCTTGGTGACTGGTTGAGAATATGGTGGCCTTAACGAGTAGCCAGTGATTACTGCTAAGATTGCTCATATTCAAAAGTTGTGTGACCTAGGGCTCTCTCACATAACTTAGAAATTAAAGGATTTTTATAAACAATTTTAAACCATAATTCCAAGAAATGGTCTTAATTCAAAAACTCGAGCCAAATATTTAACCATGACTTGATCAGATAAAAACTCCTCTTTACTTGCATCAAGTGGCAATATCACATGCTGAACATGCTCTATAACACAAAGATGGACAACAGAACTTTCTCATTGTGTGATTCTTGCAATCTTATCGTTATCCCAGGACTCTACCAACAATTCATCTTTGTGTTCTCTAATGCTCAAAGGAATATGAAATGGATAAAATCCCATCATTGTCATTTCATTCCATACAAGCACATTATCAGGAATACCATAAGTCCGGAATAAGTACAACACAAACCATCCAACACTGAACAAATACAGAGTGAAAACCATAATAAAATTATTCTCTTGGTATGTTGTGAATATACATATTTAAAAATGAAGGCGCCTTTTAAAATTCCCTATTACAATCAACCAAATAAATAGTAGTCTAACAAGCACTACAACACAAAGATGAATACCTCTTTCTCGAGTCTCAACCCTCAGTTTGGGGCAAGTTTCCAAAAGATAGGCATACCAATTTGCAAGTATGTTGAACCGTGAAAACTTGAAAAATCTGACCAATAAATACTACTCTAACAAGCACTATCTAACAAGCACTATAACACAAAGACAAAAAGACGTTGGGGCAAGTTTCCAAAAGATGGGCATACCAATTTGCAAGTATGTTGAACCGTGAAAACTTGAAAAATCTGACCAATAAATACTACTCTAACAAGCACTATAACACAAAGACGAATATCTCTTTCTCAAGCCACAACCCTTACAGTTTGGGTTAAGTTTCCAAAACATAGGCATATCAAACATGTTAAATCATGAAAGCTTGAAAAATCTAGCCAAGAACACTACCAAACCCACTTGGTCTTTGTAATGTGTAGTGCTCGAAAGAATAGGCAACAAAATTAAAAGAGAACAAAAGGAATGGCCTTACTTGGATACCAGCAGCATCTCAGGCTTCCGGCGTTTGGTGGGCGTACTATTCTTGCTTGCAGAAGCATCAGCCGTTGCCGCAGCAACTCTTGCCGCACTCGCTCGTGCAGCTACATCCAATCTTACAAGACTCCTGGTTGCCAAAATCGCTTCAGGGACCAAATCATGCGAAACTCTTGCGAAAAGCACCCGAATTGCGGACGAGGCCGCATCCTTGACTTCTTGCGGATTCAGAGGTCCTAACAGGCAGTGCCCTAGAATTCTCAGCATCGGCTGCAGCAGCTCCCAATTTAAAGGAACCCTGGCGCCCTTGGCACGGCTTTCATCAACGACACCATTACAACAATCTACAGACCCGGCCCCAGGGCTTGGACTGCCGCCATTGATGCCCTCCTCGATACCGAATTTCCTCAACTCATCGATCAGCGTCCTCGTACCAGTGTTCGACACATTGTTAGGGTTAGTGTCAAGGTTTGAGGCAGAGTTAGGAATTGAAGCAGAATTAGGGTCAGTGTCAGGATAATTCTCTGAGATGAACTCGTCTGTAAAGCAACGGGCGCATCCGCAGTTTTGCCCGGCCAGCCCCTGCACAAACTCACAAGCCTCCACCTTTGCTTCGGCAGGCATGAGAGCAATTTTTCTGTTAAAAAGGTCGAGCGTAACCCCGACAATGGAAGCTCTTTTCGTGGACTTTACGGCACCGTGGGGCTCGAGCGGGGGGCAGAGCTGACCGACTAGCGGGCGCAGAGAGCCCTCGGGAGCGGGGTTTCTGGGGGCATGGTAGAGGCTGGGCTGGGCCAGATCGGGAACATGGATGAGCACAGGGCGGCCGCCTCGCGCCTTGGCCTCCGCCGTATAGAGCGCCAGCAGCACGGCCTCAAAGCCCGCCAGTGGGTGCGCCTGCTGCTCGGCAGCCTCGCGCTGGTTAACGACGCGTGACAAGTAGAGGCCGGCAACCAGCGGCACATAGCGGAGCACCACCAGGTGCAGGTCGGCGTCCTGGGTTTGGAAGGTTTCGTAGAGCCATTGGCAGAGCGGGTCAGAGGCGGAACCCGAGGATGGGTGACGAAAGAGCCTAGTGGCGATCGCATCTGCCACTTCGCGGCTGTCGAGGAGAGCCTTGGCTGGGCTTTCTGAGTCTAGGAGGCTCTCGTACGAATCATCGTTGCCCAGAATGGAGATTAGGGCCTGTATTGCAGAGCGGGCTTTGGCTATGGTTTCCCACCAGGCTTGCATTGGGTTGTTGTTGGAGGCTACCGTGGATCCGCTGCTGCTTCTTGTGGCGGCAGCGCCGGCTGCCGTTCCTGTCGGTGATATTGCCATTCCCCGAATCCCAGTTTTTTTTCTTTTCTTTTTTGTGGGCTTCTGACCGGGACGGTCAAAAAAGTATTGGCTGGGACTTCCGTTTGACTGGTATTATATTCTGCAACGCAGGCCTGGAATTTGACGGCCACCCTTGCCTGTCATATGAAAATTTTGTGACGGTTTGTTCATTTAAATACCTGTCATTTTACGTTTTATGAAAAAATTTAACTGTCAAAAAAATATTTGAAGTATCTAAAAAATCAATATATTAGTAATCTATGAAATATTATTTTATAAAATAATTATGTTAGAAAATTTACAAATTTTAGAAACTATGCATGCACTCAATTAGTAAATCCAATTGCATATAATAAATTTTATTGATAATTAAATAATTATATATATGCAATTTACATTTTGACAATGCATAGAGTATTAGATTAAGAATAATTATATTGCACAATATGATTGTTTTTTCCATATATTTATTCTCTAATTTGTAAAATTGTATTACTATTTTGACTATAAATTAATTTATTGATTTCATGTGTAAATATCATAAAAACACATTTAAATATCAATTTCAAACCTACCAAGAAATTGTTAAATAAAATTAAAATTAATTTAATGTTTGAATTGGTCTATCTAAAAACACATTTAAATATCAATTTCAAATCAAATCTAGCAAGAAATAATTATATAAAATTAAAAATAGTTTAATCCTTATTCAACTTATTATCTAAAATTTCAAAATGCTCACCAATAAAACACAATAAATGTTGTTGAAAAAACAATGCTATAAAGTGAAATTAGCTACTATTGTTCAATTTTTTTTATAATTTAATCTTAAATTCATTTATCTAAAACCATAAATTATTTGTAAAAGGAAAACAAAATTTCAACATCTCACCAATAAAACCAAATGCTCTATTGAAGAAAATCAAAGCTAAGAATCACTGTACACAAAATGCTATAAAATAAATCTTGTTGAAAATAAAATGCTATAAAATAAATGCTTTGAAAATACAATGAAAATTTGTGCTATGTTGTTATTCATAAGAATATCCATATATATATATATTAAAAAACTGTAAAATTAGAAAATATTGATAATTAGAAATAAATCTTAAATCTTAAATTTATTGTTAATTGTAACAAGAAGTTTCTAAATTATGTAGAAAATAAATCTTGTTAAAATATTCAAAAAGTTAAAAATCAATTATATTCTATTTTGAAAAGATTTTGAATTAATATATATTTTTATAATAAATATTATAAATCATATATATTAATATAAAGCAATGATAATTATTAGTAAAAAAGTCAAAATCTTTAAAAAATTAGAAAGAACTATATTTAATCTTGAAAAGATTCTATTCTCAACAGATTTTGAATTAATAAATATATTTATAATAAATCATATATATTAATATAAAGTGAAATTAGAAAGAATTATTTCAATTTTCAATTATAAACTAATTTATATTTTTATCATAAACATTATTATATATATATGCCTACAATAAATTTTTACGGTTTAATAATAATTTGAAGTGTCATATTTACGGTTATATAAAAATATAGCAAGTCAAATGATATGGTCTAATAAATTTTTAGGTTGTAATATACGGTCCAAAATGCAAAAAACGGTCAAATAGACCATCAAATTCGGGCGTCTTTGCAAGGTATTTTCCCTTGGCGTTTATGAACCGAAGGTCGAGGCAATGCAAGATATTTTGAGTACTTATTTAGCGGAGAAGCCACAGGGACGTAGACTGCTTTTGCTTATAGTGCGGCGAGTTATTAGTACCTGCCTAGCAGATACTCCAAAGTTTTTTATTAAGTCTTTGACCAATTATTTTAGGTAAAATATATATATAGTTTTGAATGTTTCAAAAAAGAATTTGATTAATTATTTGAGTTTATTTTTTAACTGTAGCTTTACTCATATCAAACAAATATAGTAGAATTAAAACAATATTTAATGTAAGGTAGGCTACAACATTTCAAATAGTTGTCACTTGGTGGCACTATGTGAAGTGGAGGTATGTGTCTTTTGTTTTAGATTGGATTGTGATAGAATTTAGAGAATAAAAATTTTGTAAGGGAAAAAATTAGCAATTTTATAGTCTATGAATATAAAAGAGGGTGAGTACATTGTCTTATAATTGTTTTCTACTATTTAGAAATACACAAAGTAAAAGATGCAAATTTGAATATTTGATGTTGTCTTTTTTTTATTGGATTAAGAATTGGAAAAAGTTACAGATTATAAGATAAAATATTGTTCAGCAATGTATACAAAAACAGCAAACAATGTTATCAACAATAGAACCTTAAAAAAACTACAACATTGTTGTCCATCAGCATAACTAGAAACAAATACATAAAACGAGGTTTACAAGATAAAATGTTGTCCATCAGCATAAAAAAATAAAAAAACAGTAGACTATGCAAACAACAGTCAAATATTAATAAAAAAGAGCAACAATGATGTTGTCTATCAGCATAACTATTGTCCCACAATAGTAAGAAGGAAACAATAAGAACCAGTAGGCTCAATCCAAAATGCATTGATCATAGTTAATGAAATCCACAGCAAGGAGATGCACCATGCTTGTGGGCATTCTTAATTCTTTTTGTATAATTGCATAATGTTATAATGATGGAAATTGCAAAATGAATATGAACATAAATGTGATAGATTTTCTTTAGAAATATAAGAAAGAAAAACATTTAGTATACTTTGATGAGTTGTGCATAATCTATTGAATCCAACTAGCTGAATTAAACAACTCATTTGTTATGAAGACATAATGTTAGAGAATGAAATTCTTGAATATTTTCATTCGATAGGAACAACAAATTTTTAATCTTTAAGAAATTTTTATTAAGGAGTGGAAAAGTATTGTACCTTTTGTTGGAATTGTTGTCATTGATGTCAAAGGATATTGTCTATCAAGAGATGTGTGATTGAAGCAACTATCATTGATGTCATGGGATGATGTATTTGTATAGTTGAAGCATGTTTGGATGGAGTTCATGGAAGTTGATGTTCAAAACAGATTAAGCTCTACAAATTGATGTTCTTTGGGTTAAAGCGTTGATAGGGTTTTGGGCTCTACTAAGGTTTTAGCTTCAATTCTCTTAAACCCTAAGTAGTTATATCTAGTCATGCAATTTATATTATATTTTGATGTTGACTTGCCCAAGCAATTTTCAATCGATTAAGTAATCTTTATGTCTCTCAGCATCGTGTCATTATCGTACCTCTTCACCGCTTGTCTCGGTTTTTGAAATATTTTCCCTTGTCTAAAGTTTGCACTTTTGTTGTGGAAAAGGTTAAAGTGTTAGCAAGTTCAATTGATCCAATGGCTAGCACAAAACCTTGTATCTAATCAATGATTCATGTGGGAGCACAGTTTTGATCTATGTTGACTATATGTAAATTACACTGATGCGAGAATGCGCTAAGGTATTTCATGGATGATCGATGACGCATGGTGTTTTCTCATAGCAGTGCAACATTTCTTTGCATCACACTTTTTATCTTTGAGCACAAAGCGAAAATGCACTAAGCATTTGTGAATGATGTAAGACGCATGGCATTTCCTCATTAGAGCACATTGTTCCTTCACAGTGCAATTTTGATTCATTCTGACAAGGTTACATTTGCATAGAAGTGATATGGCAACACATATCTTGGATGTCATTTGCAAACAACAAAGGTCAGATGAATGGTTTTCAAATCAACGGTGCACGTTGAAGGAGATCGGATGGCTATCGTTGCATTACATAAAAGTAGTTGATCTTGTGATCATAAACTGCGAAGATGTGCAATGATGACAAGTGTCTCTCTTATCAGACGGCTATCACAGTATCACATAAGTATATATGTTCCTTCAATTATAAATTGTGACAATGCGAGATTATGTCAGGTGTCCATTTCTATTGGCGATAAAGGCTAGATCAATGGCTGATATTCAAAGTGAGCAAATGGTTATTTCCTGAAGATAAAATTTGACAGGAAATTATAAAGAAGTCGATTTGAATGTATTTTTGAAAAATTATTAAAGTGATAGTTTCAAAGGGTTGCAAAGTAGTTAAGGTTTTGTGTAACTATAGAAAATAGTTACTGGCGTGGTCTTGATAGTGGAGTTTGTGGTTGTTGAATATAGAACTCTAATATTTCATGTGTATAGTGGAGATATAAATGTAGATTATTCAAATACACAAATGTTACTAAATTGAATGCTTTTTGGGTTGGAGGCAAAGAATATTGAGAAAAAAAAAAGCTACCAATGAGATGATTTTTATAGTTTTTGAATGGTGAATTGAGAGAGGTGAAAATCAAAGGAAGAGAGTCTAGAATATGAATTGAAAAGGTGCATGTCGGGTTGGAGAAGAACCAGTGTCTACATATATGAACTTATAAAGTTTTAGAGGTTGGTGCCTTAGAAAAAAAATGAGTTGGTGCTCAATTAGGTGTGCAGTGTACCTGAAGGTTGGTGCCTCAAAACATTGTCTTCAAGGGTGTCAATGTACCTATAAGTTGGTGCTTACAAAACCTATGTAATATCTTTTATTGTGAGGTTGGATTTGAGTAGTAGATTCAAACAACTTTTCTCACCATGGTTTTCCTTTTTAGGGTTTTCCATGTATATATGTTGTCTTCTTATGTGTGTGAAGTTTATGTGTGATCTTATTTCTTGTCTACTAATTTAAATTGGTAAAAAAAAAATTGCATACACTAATTCACCCCCCCCCACTCAATGTATTGGAATTCTTTCAACACCTTTTAGTTTGCATTTTTTTAAAGGTGATGTTTGTAGTATCAAGTTTGTTGGATTACATTTTCTTGTTCTATTGTGAAAATTCATTTTATTTCAAAGTCCCTCAACATGAATATGATCATGGATTTGTCTTCACTCTCTTCTTCATATTCTACCTATGTAAGTGTGAAAGATATTTTTTAGCATATTTCTTTTCACAATGCATGTTAAGACTTTGTTATTGGAAGTCTTTAACATGCGATGAAGATGGTGTGAGTAACTGAGTGTACAAATTTGTCTAAATCTATTAAAAAAAAATTATATTTGAGTTCAATGCACTAAAGGGTTGAATTGTAAAGTTGCATTTGTTACATATTGGCTCAAATGGAATTGAGTACTTATTTACAGTTGTTAGGGTGACTTTGACCTATTCAAAGCAATAGAATGTATATATTACTTTTCTTTTCTTTGTTATTTTTTAGTTGTCTATAGAAGAGTAAGAAATTATTCATTACCTTGTTCCATATGACAAGTAATGTGTGTAATTCTTCTAGTATTTTTTTTGTTGCCAATTTGGTGATTAATGTTGATTAAATAGTCCAAAATTTGTAGTCATCACCTTTATGTACTGGAACAATGTTTTTGGAAAACATAATAGAATATTGCTTTATTAGTAGTTGTTCTTTAAGAAATTGGTACAAGGATTGAGAAGATTATTGTAGATGAAGTTGTTGTTTTGAACAAAGATATTTTTAGTAATTTTTAAAACTATTTGAAGACCTATAATATAAATAATGGACATGTAAAGAATGTACTAGAAATTATACTTGCTTTGTCCATGTATGAGCTGTCATCTTTTAGCTAAAGTGTTGTTTGGGTTCCTATGACTTTTGTTGATGTTATAATTGTAGCAACAATTCCAATTGGATATGTATCAATACTTATTGCAAATTTTGCAATAGTTGTATCAGGTGTCAATTTGTACGTTAAAGATAGATTTGTGGAATATTTTCTATAGAGCTTCAACTAATGAAAACAATGATCCAGTCACAATTTGCTCGATCATAGGTTGTTTTCTTAGCTATTTGTTTTTTTTTTTTAATTTTGATATGTTTGTCTGCTTGCACTTTATGTTGATGTTTTTATACAAACTTATTAGAAATGTTTAAAGTGAGTTATTTCACCTTTGATATCAATTCTTGCACATAAAATATTTGTATTTTAGTGCTTTTCAAGTTGTTGAATGTTGCTGATATGTGGTTGTCATTGATGTCAACACTATTGGCATTAATGTCTTTAAGGTTGTATATGTTGAGGATATTGAGAAAATTGTAATGGAATAAGTTGCAGGTTGTTAGTGATGCAGTGAAGTTTAGTCTGTTGGTTAGCTTAGTACGTTGATGATCAGAGGTTGTGGATTAAAGGGTTTGTTGTCGAGTATATCTAGTTTATCGACATTGAGTTTTAGAGATTCGCATGAATATTTGATCGAGTTATGAGCAGTTGTGTTCTAATAGTCATTTTGTTGCTTCAGTTGATGTTCCTGAATGAAGATGATGTGATTCTAGTAAGTTTAGTTGTTGCGGATGTTTC
>VDFB02123786.1:0-14143 GCA_007258455.2 Sequoia sempervirens | reverse complement strand
GTAAATTGTAATCTGTAAGTTTAAAACAGTTTAACTGAATCCGACGCAACCGCGGACAGTTAGTAGTTTTTTTTTTTTTAAAAAAAGCAATCCTAGGATAGACACTTTAAAAGTAAAAAAATAATGAAGCAATCCTAGGGTAGACATTTCACACTTCATTTTGGGCTAAAAAGAATTTTGTGTTTGTGTGAAGAAAAATCTTCACTTAGCATAGAAAATCTTTATTTTTGGGCTTAAAATAAATCCTTGTTTACTTTGATTTTGGTGATAGGCCTATGCTCTCCCTTTAACTGGGTGATCAAAATGCCAAACTCACCTATTTCCCTTTATGTAATTTCTTATTTTATTAACACCTTTTAGAAGGCCTGCCATAGTGGGAAAAAGTACTCACCCTACGGGAACGACCTAAGTGGGAACAACTAAAGCAAAGTTTTCCAACCCACTCTAATCAAATGCGGATGGTTGATGAAAATCCCATTCGACGGTAGTGTGCATTGATAACCATCCCCAAAGCCTTTGTTCTAAAGGTAGGGAGGTCTCTCGAGGGAGTCTATCATTTGCCGCACCAAATTGAAACCTTTACTAAGGAACTTAGTGTAGTATCTTACCGAGTCAGTTTCCGAACATCATATTAATCACAGTGCAGGGGAGGGAAGAATCTACCCCCAAGATACTCACCATATAACTGCCAAGTATTGTTTGCTCAGGGGATTCGGTATCCACTTCCGTCACTCTGAGTACGCACTTGGAAAAGACAAAAACACAGGCGCCCTTTCGAGGGTGACACGGCTGTGTGAGTCGACGCAGTTTTAAGATGTGGGCTATTGATTACTATGATGACCTACTTGAGAATTAAGAGTGAGTCTATTTAAAGTGCTTATCATGTGTAAAACCCGTTAAAACAATTTTTGAACAACATTTTGATTATACACTTGATGTTTAGCATAGGACTTAAGACAACAATTTTACAACTTGTTTGATGTGTTTTCAATACACTAATTCAGATAAGATCATCCAAAACTCACTATCACATTGATTAATCTCATGTTACAAGATTGGAAATCTACAACGTTTGTAAAGAAATCCGTTTTCAAAAGGATTAAAAAGCCAAAGAAACCCCTCAACCACAAGAAACTATTGAAGAAGCAACGATTCTTGTATCAAAGCCGAAAAGTTTTACTCAAATATAGAACCTTTCTTCATAGGTATCATGATTGTGTTAGAGGTCTTTCAGATGATTATGCTATAGAACCTTTGTATTCACAAGCTTACTTTCAAAGAAGAGCCCTTTCTCAAAGGCATAACCATAGTCAACGCATTCGTTTTAGTTATATTCCCCAACCTGCAATTGAATATTCTACTCGTCCAAATCAAATTTTGCAATAGAGAACTTAGATTACATAGGCATCCATCACAAAATCCATCTTTTTACAAAGCTATGATCAAAACTTCATAAAGTGCAAAATCATCTTTTTCTTGATCTTTTGCTTAAATTCCCGTCAACAGGATTTTCATCCTTTCACTTAGGGAACAACACAAGCTAAGGATTAAACATTTCATGTAAATCATAGAATCTTCATTCTATCCTGACTTTCATATATATCATATAAATTGCACTATTTCACTCTTTTGATCAAAATCAAGTAGAACTTGGAACAAAACCTATGCCTGTCTTCACGAGATCTCAAAAACAAATGGAAAAAGACGAGGGAGAAACCACTACAAGTAAAATGGGTGATTGTAATGAAAAAGAAGAGGAAACGTTTAATCTTGATGAATTAACAGAAGAAAAACTCCAAGAAGCAGAACAAGATCCCCAATTCCATACTCTTATGGAAAGGATTTCAAAATGAAACAAAGAATGATACTTTCTTTCATTGGCTAATCAAGGAGCTAAGTTACCTCACAATTTTGACATAAAAGGGATTAAACATAGTCCTGAAATTCCTCCTAATGACTGATAAAAGAATTACAAGTGAAAATAAAAGAGATGCAAGGGGGTACAACAAAGAAGTATGTTTTGGAAGATATATCTCCTTATCCATTCGATAGGAGTCTTCAAATGATCCCATTTCCAAAACATTGCGAAATTCCTAAATATGATAGGTACAATGGAAAAAATGATCCCATTGACCATGTGAGGGATTTCCAAAATATGAGTCTAGAATTCGCCTATGATGATACCTATTTAATGCGCTTATTTCCATGAAGTCTAGGTGTACAATCCATGGAGTGGCTTTCAAAAATAACTCCACATATCAAAACTTTTGAGGAGTTAATAAATCAGTTTATATCACAATACTCCTACAACATTCAACATCAGATAACAATGCTTGATCTTTGTAAAGTGAAACAAAAAGTAGGAGAATCCTTCACTACGTTCTTGCAAAGGTGGAGAAGGTTATTTGCACGATATTCCCGTCCTATTCCTGAAAAGGAAAAGATGGATATCTTCATTAATAGCCTAGATTCAGAATTAAGTTATAGGCTTAATCTTCATTGTCCTCACAACTTTGAAAAATTGATTGAAAATGCAATCACAATTGAAGGGGCCTTGGTTAAACGAGGAGTGATAAAACTTGATAATCCAAGTACATCAAACCAAAACAACAATGATAAAACAAGGCTTTGGAACAGAAACAAAAATGTTGTCAATGATGGCATAGTGGATGCAAATAATCTACGAACAAGACCATCTGTCTTTAATTTATCAAGTGCTCCACGAACCAATCAACAAGGAAATACAAATCAACAAGGAAACAACAATCAACAAGGACAAACCTCCAAGCAAGAGAACATGACCAATCAAAATACCAATCAAAATCATGGTAATTTCAATAACAATCTTGGCAATACCCAAACATCAAATCCGTCCAGACCTCCATTCTTTTCAAATTGACGGAATTTTACCGCTTTGGGGCAATCTCTTGAGTCTGCTCTCAAGGAGCTTCTTGATAATAAGGTTATTACCTTACCACCACAAAGAGATTATGAGCCATGAGTCAAACCACCATCATGGAATGACTCGTATTATTGCAATTATCATCAATGTAAAGGTCATAGAACGAGTAATTGTCAAGCTTTGAAAAATCTTGTACAAGATTTAATTGACAATGGCACTATTACAATCGAAGGACATCATACCAATGACGATCATCAAGCATTTAAAGATCCTTTACCAAACTATCAAAAGGGGGAAACATCAGATGCAAAAGCTAAAAGCATACATAATGTTGAAGACAATGTAATCCGTCACATCTATGTTGATGATCAACGGGTTAATGTTATCAAAATCAAGGGAAAACAAGAATATCAACAGGTTAATGTGACCACGAGAGGACAGGAAAAGGTTGTTTTAAAAGGAAGTTCATCTAAAACAACTATTCCTTCTCCAAGTCAATATAATTTGGTTGATCAATTGAGAAAAACATCAGCTCAAATTTCCATCCTTGAACTTCTTAAAATATCTCCCATACATAAGAATATTTTAGAAGAAGCTCTTGTAAACACAACTGTTGACACTGATTTAGATGTAAACAGATTTCAAGCCATGGTGGGACATTTGTCTTCCCCCACTTGTCTTTCATTTTCCGATAAAGATGATGCCTCTATGACACATCCACATAATTCCTCACTCTATCTTGAAGTCATGATCCATAAACATCGAATTAGATGTGTCTTAATAGATGGAGGAGCCGGTTTAAGCATTTGTACCTTAAAGTTAATAAATGCCTTGGGAATATCAGAAAATGAAATTGATCCACGAAGGAAGATAACTATCAAGGCATATGATGATGAAGAAAGAGCTTCTAAAGGATTAATATTGCTGCCTATCAGAGTGGGACCTGTTGTTAAGAACACATTTTGTCAGGTTCTAGATCGGGATCTTTCCTATAACATACTTTTGGGTCGTCCATGGATTCATGATATGCAGGCAGTGCCATCAACATATCATCAATGCATCAAGTTTCCATATGATGGACAAGAAATAACTATACAAGCTGATTACAATAGTACCCAAACTTGTTCAAATCTTCGAGTAACTCAAGATGTCTTTGTGCCACACAATAGGGAAGCTCTTGCTATTTCTTCTTCCAATTTACAAGTCCAATTGCAAGAATTGACAAAGAATCTTGATACTAAGCTGAAGTTTAAAGATAAAGGGGTAGGTGAATATTCACTATCTCTTTCTACCTTACCTCCTTCTTCGAGGTCACATGGGCAGCCAACCTTATCAAATCAAAAGATTGCAACAACTTCTACATCCCAAGCTTCTGTGCCAATCACAAAATTTGATGGAAAATTCATTAGAGCTAATACCACTGAAGGAGAAGCTGAAGATAGGGACATCCTAAATTGGCTATACAAAGATGAAGATGACTCTCTTTTGCACATTAAGTTACCTATAGAACAATATGGTAAGGGGTACGCTATCATGCAGAAAATGGGCTATGAAGGAAATGGTCCTATAGGAAAAAGAAGAGAAGGAATCGTGGAACCAATTCAACCTATTTCAAAGCATTCAAGTGATAAAACAGGACTTGGATATGGTAAAGATAAAGAAAACTCCACTTCACAGCAAACACAATCAACTTATGAAGAAGGATCAATCTCAAATAAACCTCATGAATTAGTTTTTCAATTGTAGAATAGTTCAGATACTGATTCCAATGAATATGAATGGGATACCATTTATAATGATGAATTTTGGAGAGACAAACAAGTTGATACCATACACAAATATGCGCCTATTCTTATACAAGGAGAAGGTTCAAGGTCTCCACTTGATTATGTTTTACAAAGCGATCATGACTCAAGTGAGGATGAATCAGATTCTAACGTGATTGACGATCAACAGGAGAATACCATCATAGACCTTGTCTATCATGAAGATGATAACCACATCATGACTTTGACAATTCAAGACCTTACCCAACCTAATGATCCCATGCCTTTAGTTTATCCGGAACTTATTAATTGGGACATTGATGCACCTATCCATATCCCCACATTCCATGATGATGAGGATATTATAAATTTCCTTTGTTCTTCCAATGAAGAAAACAATTGTTTCATTCAAGAATTTCATACTTATGATTTTGATAAGGAGGGTGTCAAGTCTCTTAGCTGCAAAATAAATGAAATAAAAGATGAATCTATTGGTGAAAACCAAAAAATGGTAGTGATAGATCAGAACAAGAGAAAAATAAAGAGCGAATCCGATAGTGAAAACCTTTCTAAGGCACTGAAGGATGAGAAACTTGACACTCTTCCCAAGCATTATCACGAAAGATCTTCTATTTTGATCGAACCAATAGAATCAATAAACATAAGTACAATAGAGCAGCCAAAAATCTTGCAAATTGCAGCATCATTAACGGTGGAAGAAGTCCTGAAATTCATGGAGTTCTTGAAGGAATCAAATCAATTTGCTTGGTCATATGTTGATATGCAGTTAGATCTAATACAGTAATGCATCATTTATCTATCGGTAGGGGCAAAACACGTGAAGCAAAGCTCAGAAAAATGCATCCACATGTTGCATTATTGGTCAAAAAGAGAATTAAAAACTTTGGATGTGTTGGATTCATTGAACTATTGACTATGCAGAATGGATTTCCAATATTGTACTGTTTCAAAGCTAGATGGAAGGATCGAGTTTGTACAGATTTCAGAGATCTAAATAAAGCTTGTCCCAAAGATGACTTTCATTTACCTAACATAGATATGATTGTTGATTTAACTGCTGGCCATGTAATGTATTCATTAATGGATGGATTTTCAGGATACAACCAGATAAAAATTGCACCAGAGGATTAAGATAAAACAACATTCCACGTGCCTTAGGGTACATATTCTTTGGAACGTAATGCCATTTGGGTTAAAGAATGCGGGAGCCACTTATCAAAGAGCAATGACGACAAATTTTCATGATATGATGCACACATTCATGGAAGATTATGTTGATGATCTCCTTGCCAAATCTCACACAAGAGAAGAACATCTAGAAATCTTGTCAAAAATCTTTACGAGTCTGGAGAGAGTTCAATGTTCGACTGAATCCAAAGAAGTGTGTCTTCGGTGTTACATCTGGAAAACTCCTAGGGTACATTGTTTCAGAAAAGGGTATAGAAGTTGATCCAGAAAAGGTACAAGCTATAATGGACATGCCTCCACCATGAAATATCAGTCAATTAAGATCCTTGCAAGGAAGATTATAGTCCATTAGAAGATTTATAGCTCAACTGGCAAACAAAAGTTTTCCATTTACACATTTATTGCATAAAAATGTCCCATTCAAATGGGATGACAAATGTGAAGCAACATTCAATCAGATCAAGCAATATCTTATGCACCCACCAGTTTTAATTCCACCTATTCTAGGAGAGCCACTCATACTTTATATTTCAGCAATAGAAGTATCCTTGGGAGCATTGCTAGCTCAAGAAGATTCTACAAGTAAAGAAAGGGCCATATACTATATTGGTAGAACTCTAACAAAGCATGAGTTAAACTACAGTTTCATTGAAAAAGCTTGCCTTGCAGTGGTGTTTGCTTCTCAAAAGTTGTGACACTATATGTTGGCTCATATAGTTAAAGGCATTAACCAAGATTGATCCCATTAAAATACCTATTAGCGAGCTACTTTAATGGGAAGACTTGCAAAATGGGTAATGATCTTGAGTGGTTTAACGTCACTATGTAAATCGAAGCTATTAAAGGGCGGGTCATTGCAGATCAGTTGGCTGAAGCACCTTTACAAGAAGAAAATCCAATGCACATTGAGTTTCCTGATGCAGATGTCTTCACAACAACAATTCAAAAATCATGGACATTGTACTTTGATGGATCTTATACACAATATGGCTCGGGGGCATGGATTCTCTTTGTTACACCTAATGGACATACCATTTCATGATCATATTGGTTGATGTTTCCTTGCACAAATAACATAGTTGAATATGAGGCATTGCTCATAGGATTGAAAATAGCCTTGGAATGGCGGATTACAGAGCTGCAAGTCTACGGTGATTCACAACTTGTCATTAATCAAATTAATGATGACTATCAAACTAAAGATGATAAGTTGCTACCTTACAAGAATATGGTGGATGATTATAAGAAGTATTTTGTGTCAATTAAGTTCTCACAAATATCAAGGATTGATAATAAAGCTACAGATGCAATGGCTACCATTGCTTCCTTATTACAACTCTCAGAAGATCAAACTAAGTATGAATTCTTGGTGGAACAATTGTTTTCTCATACTATGATAATCGAGATGCAAGTCATATGTCATTTAACGGTTGAATCGCAGCACATATGGCAAGACTTATACCTATTTGAAAGATAACATCTTACCTTTAGATTTATCCTGCAACCAAAAACGGAATTTCATTCGCCAATCATCCCGTTATACCTTAATTGCCAATATCCTTTATCGATGTGGTCTTGATGGTACACTCCTTAGATGTCTTGAACGTTATGAGTCTGAAAAATCCTTACAAGAGGTTCATGGTGGTATTTGTGGAACTCATTCGAGTGGTTTGACCTTAGCCAAGAAACTTGTCAGAATGGGATACTATTGGCCTATAATGGAGAAAGATTCTCTTACTTTTGTCAAGAAGTGTTCTAAATGCCAAATCCACGGGAATCTTATTCATGCACTTGCACAAGAACTGCAACCTTTCACTCCGGCATGGCCTTTTTCTCAGTGGGGACTAGATCTTGTTGGTAAAATTCATCCTTCATCATCAAATGGTCATAAATTCATCGTACAGCTATGGAGTGACACAAAATGGATTGAAGTTGTTCCTTTGACAACTGTGACTGGTAAACAGATCTCTGCATTTATACTGAATTACATTATCTGTCGATATGGAATTCAAAATTCTATCATCACTGATAATGGGAGTCCTTTCAAGAATCGGGATGTTGATGAACTTTGTGAAAGATTTCACATCCAACACAAGTTCTCTACACCTTATTATCCACCGGGGTAATGGTCCGAAGCAAAGCTTTCAACAAGAGTATGCAGAAGATATTGAAAGCAGTAAATGATGCTGAGTAAGTGATTGGCATGTCTAATTAAACCCAGCTTTATGGGCATATAGAACCAGTATTCGCACACCAACAGGAGCTACCCCATATGCCTTGGTCTATGGAGTGGAAGCAATCTTACCACTAGAGGTTGAAATACCTTCACTTAGGGTCTCACTCAAGGGATTGATAAGTGATGAAGACTACAGAGTTTCTCACCTCCAGGAGCTAGAACTGTTAGATGAAAGACCTCAACATGCAGCTGATCATTTGAAGGGTTATCAATAGGTTATGTCTCATAGTTATAATCACAGAGTTAAACCATAGAAATTTCAAGTAGGTGACTTAGTTTTGAGAGAAAATCCACATAATCAACAAGACAAAGAAAAGAAAGGGAAATTTGAACCTAACTGGCTTGGTCCATTTATCATCATTAAATACGGTTACGTGCATATCAGTTATCCACGTCAGAAGGGGACCTGTTTGAAGAGCTGATCAATAGCATTCATCTGAAGAAGTTTTATGTCTAAAAATCAGATAAAGTCCTAAAAAAATCAAAAAAATCAGATAAAGTCCTGAAAAAATCAAAAAAATCATAAAAAGTCCTGAAAAAAAATAAAAAAATTAGAAAAATTATGAAAAAGTGCAATAAAACAAATGGTGAAAACACGGTAACAAAGCTACTTGGCCTTGATTAAAATAGGCTCCCCTCCATCTATTAGTTTGTAATCTTTTACATTCACTAAAAGCATCATCCATTCCTTATCTATCATCACGTATATATCTTTAATATCCATATCATATGATAGGGATCCTTTTAATTTCGTCATGGCTTGATGAAATTTGTACACATCTTTCATCCTTAGGTTATGTTTACACTGGGGGAAAAAAGCAAAAATACAGACTAAACAAGAGAGGGACAATAAGCTTTTTGAACATCACAAACAGACACAAAACAGTTTGTCAAAACACAACAAACATTGTCATATCAAATCAACCACAACATGCTTATTCAAATGCCAATTGACATCAAAACAACATGATCTAAGATAAACATCAAAATGAGAACATCAATGATGATAACCAAACTTGGGTGATCTTAATTTGAATAAATGTTTGAAATACTTTAAGCAAAATTTGAATGGTTGTTTTGATTTTTCTATCATATCTCTGGAGCGATTCAATGATGTACTGAATTAGAAAAGCAAGGAAGGAGTATGATTTTATTTGTCTACGTTGTTTTGGCGGAAATCTTTAGTACTATGCAAATTGGTCGTGAGACATGCTCTATCACGGATCATTGATGACATTTCAGAATTTTCATGGGAAAAGGGTTAACTCTTGTCTGTTTATGCAAGCAATACTCAAGTCATCTCGGTTCAATTATACCTAGATGCTTGTATTCACTTGCTATATTAAAATCATGAAAGCAATACTCAGGTCATCACTGGTGCTAACATACCCTTTGATGCTTGTATTAACTTTCAACATTTCAAAGCTCTATGATGATGCAAAAAGCAAAAATAAGCTCTCCAAATGAAAATATTGTATGGATGTCCTGCATGGTTAATATAGATTGCATTCATGTTAGAATCTGCATTTTGAATTAATAAATTTCCCAAAAAATTGGCAAAGAATCAAATGGTTTATATCTTTTCGAATACATGACTGGGTATATTTTGACATTCACAAAAACATCATTTCATATATGTTGGTATTAGAAAATCATAAAATCAAAGCATACATCATAAACATATACATTCATTCATCAAATAGATTTCATCTCATAAATCATGTATACATATATATCATAAACATGAAACCATCATATCATACGCATCATATAGACACATTTTTCTCATCATAAATCATCGCTGCATTTCATATATCTCAAAAATAAATGTCAAAATGTACAAGGATGTCAACTAAAAATGATATAATATCATAAAAAATGAGATCATCTCAAGGTGTATACAAAATGTCTCAATAGAATATCATCTACAATGCACTAGCCAGTGCTATCCTCTGAAGGAGCTGGTCTGGGACCTATACCACCTACCCCTGATGGACCTGCACCGCCTGTCCCTAATGGCCCTCCTGGAGGTAATGGCTATGTCACACCTCTACTGGTAGTATGAGAGTGACCATGAGTAGACTGTGACTAAGCATAACTCTCCCTCCGCTCAGGTGGAACCACATCATGATATCTAGTCCTGTAAAACTCAGCCTCTCAGGTGGCTCTAGTCACCTCTCTCATCATATCACCAGTCAAGGTGCTACCTGCTACTCTTTGTAGGCTATCTGCCAAAGCAATGGCCTGCTCACCTTGCTGTCTCACTGTATCCCTCTCAGCAGTAACTAAAGTCAGCTGTCCCTGCAACTATGAAATCAAGGCCTGTGCCTATGCAAGCTGAGTCTGCAAACTCTGTACTATACTCTGTAAAGAGGATACTTGACCTGATACTGCTGGATCTACTGAAGAAGATGGATTTGTGTGTCGCATCTGTGATCCACCTCTGCCACCTCTCCTACCACCTCTCCTACCACCTCTATCATCACCCCTACCACCATCACCTCTACCTCCACCCTCCCCCTCATCACCTCCCTCCTCATCATCTCCTCCACTCTCATCATTACTGTCCTCTGAATTGTCATCCTCTGAAGCTGAGTCTCTTTGTCATCATCTCTATCCAGCAATAGGAACAATAGCCTCATTAGAATCAAACATACGTGGTGCTAGATGTTATAAGACATACTGAAAATACTTTGGTGTTGTCCCTGCGTCAAGGACATCCACACGGTAATCCCACATCATTGCTCCTAAACTGGTGAACTCTGCCACCATAGTCTCATAGGAAATCTATGGACCCCACACTGCAAGCTCTGGTTGTCACCGTGCATAAATGGCTAAACCCACAGGCATACCCTGAATCCGTCCAAACTGCCGACATACTCTTCCAACAAGAAATCTCTCAATAATCCATCGAGTCCGCCCAATCAAAAATCTGGAAGTACATACATACTGCATCTCCCTCGCATCCTCTGGCCATGGCTCACAATCTAAATATGGTCTCCAGCATACTGTATCAAGACTATCCAATAGCCGCTGCCAATGTACTAGTTTGCCCAGTCTCGACTGAGCAATAATATGAGCATATCTCCATCTATATGATCGACTAGCTGGTCGCTGTCCTCGAGTCAATGGATGTAAAATAGCAAAGTGCTCCCATGCCCATATCTGTAGTAATGAGCACCCAACAGCAAAACTCTGGCCTCTACCATAAACAATATGATGTAACTCATCATATAAGTGGGCTAGCATGCATGTACCCCACGCATACCATGTCCCCTACATCACCATACTCTCCAAAACATGACCCCACCCAATCGTGAACCCCTTCAACCTATGGTCGGGGCACAACACACCTCCAATGAATCCTGCAAGTACAGCTGGTAAAGGCGGATATGTATCTGTCATCTCACCCCATGGAATGAAATATCTGGCGATCTGATCATCTCTGAATACCCGTCTCAAAGAGTCAGTGCCTCCAACCTCTCGACTATCAAATACCACTATATCTCCCATTACTGGGATCCGCAAGATGCAATATACATCCTTAGGGGTCACTGTAATCTCTCCAGTCGGTAAATGAAATGTGTTGGTGTCACTATGCCACCGCTCTGCAAGTGCTGTCAATAAAGCCCTGTTGAGGCGAACCTCAGGCATGTCAAGTAATGAACTCAATCCACATGCATCAATCACATCTCTATCTACTGTAACAACTGTGGTATCAAACTCCATGTACTAGGAAATGCCTCCCGTGACTGCAAAACACCTAATCTCTCCTGTTGACACATCATCAAAGCAAAATCAATATCTAATCATCACAACTTATCAATCAAAACTGAACATCAAAATATTTGTTTTTCATCATCATGGAACACAAATATATCCAAATTATGTTTCTTTTTAACACCCTTAGAAGCAAACAAATCAATCAAACTATTTGTTTTTCATCATCATGGAAAGTAGATAATCAAAATTATATTTGTTTTTAACAACTTTAAAAACAAAACTATGAGTTCTTAGTTGTTTTCCAACAACTTTGGAAACAAATTTACCACTTGCAACAACAGTCAATCAAGAGCGCTATAGAAAACATCATAGGTGCTACATAATTCATCAAAGGCGCTATAACATCAAGGGCGCTACAAAACCTATCATATGCGCTACGAAATCATATGCGCTACGAAAATGATCAATAGCACTACAAAATCTATCATATGCGCTATGCAATTAAATGCACTACGAAAAATATCAAATGCGCTATGAAAAGCCTTAAGGGTGCTAAAACATCAATTTTTTCACATAAACATTGAAATACGCGCCACGAACAGAAATTTTTTGAAAAGCATGAGATTTACGGGATACATACCGGAGGTCCATAGTGCGGTGGCCGCTGATGTCATCAGATACGCTTGAAACGGTGCTGGTGAATGGGAGTGCCATCTTTCTCACTCCAGAGCTCAAAATTTGCAAATTTTACTAGGTTAAAATTGAAAATGACATGGAAAATGACATTTTTAACCTATATAAGGGTAAAATTGGTGGGTTTTATCATATTTTAACATAGCAGAGCCAATTTTTGACACTAATTTTCATTTCATATCTCTTTGGGGCAGTTTCATCACATCATTATTTTCAAACAATGAATCAACATCTTTAAAATCATAAAAATCGAAAAACCCCACAAAAATCTAAAAAAATCAAAAATTCACAAAAATTCAAAATATTATCGATTCATCGTTTGCGGGGGCATATACCTATCGACATTTCGATAAATAACATCCGGGAAAATTAAATTTTCAAGCAATGCTGAAACATCACCGCAGGGGGCGTCGTATGCACCTAAAATGGTCACATTTAACTGGTACCCAAATTAAATGAGCTCTAATATTTAATTAAATCTTTGAAATTTCTATTCCAATGTATAGTCAAATTTAAATAATCATTTATATTGTTCATTTCACTTTGATTAAATAAAATAAGTTTCTATTTAATCACTTTTCTTGCATTCTTTAACACTAATTAAACATTATGATTTCCATTTATATTAATTACTCCACAACCTGACACTGACCCAACAAAGATCAAATATAACCATTTCCTTCTAAAAATCCTTTCATAATTAAATATTCAAAATATTTAATTAATTCTTCTAAAGTCACATTATAATTAAATATTCCAAAATATTTAATTAAATCTTTCATAGTTCTAAAAAATCAAAAATCAAACTCAATAAATGAAATTAAATAAATTTATTTATTTAATTTGAGGATTATCTTCAACAGCTGTGGAAGCAAACAGCCAAAACAGAAAAAATAATTTTCTTTGTTTCTGTGCAGGCTTGTTCCTGTGGGTTGAAGATAGGAATCCATTCTTCTCTCCAACCTCCCAACCTCTTCCATCTTCTTCTCAACCTCTCCATCTCTCACCTTTCAATTCTACTAGATAATCTCACAGCCGTTGATCCTTGCCAGCCAGGATTGTGCCTGCAAAAATCTATAAATAAGACTGCCGGGTACTTCAAATCATATAGGAGCTTTTAGTAAGAAAATTATAGTTAATTTGCATTAAGCTTTTAGCATTCACAGTATTTAAAGTATCATAGCATAGCATAGCATAGAATCATAGCATAGAATCATGGCATCTTTCGTTTACATCCCCTATGCATAATCCACAACCCCTGTTCATATCTGTCAGCATTTTCACATTCACTAGCATATAGGATAGAATTTCCTTTTGCATACTCATTCTGCAGCAGCCATTTCGAGAAGCTGAGCTTACAGAAAATCTGAGAGTAGCAGCTTCGAATCTCTAGAGATAAAGGAAGATGGAACGCTTCTAAGGAATATTTTATTTCTTTGTTTGAAATTAAATCAATTAGCAATTTCTTCAGTATAATGTTCCATTAATTGTGTTTTTGTTTTCATTTAGATTACATATTTTAACATTACACAATGATTATGTTTCAATGGTGCAAATGTTATGATATGCAAATGTTGTAATATTGTATGTGATGGCGTTATAGATGCTTATGTT
>VDFB02123785.1:0-16670 GCA_007258455.2 Sequoia sempervirens | reverse complement strand
TGGAAACCCCAATAAGGGAAAAACCATGGTGAGGATTAACTCACACTATAGAGAATATCAAAACTGATTACAAAGGCTCACTGCCAAAATAAGGACTCACTATCCAATAGGGTTAACCATCTGAAGGGCTCACTGCCATAGAGGTACAAAGAAGATAGAAGACATATGTTACAGAGAGAAGACAATCTCAATTCAATAGAGAAATCCACCACAATTTTCTCAACCACTTGCAGATATACACATGAATGATAGAGTACACCTTTAGCTGCATCTGAAAACTCAGCATTTAGGCTTCGCACTAATCTTCCACACTCACATCTATGGACTATGGATTTATGGAGTGCACAACTTCCTTTATCCACACTAAAAAGGGGGAATGAAGGAAGAGGGATATGTTTTCACAAAGTTCACAGTCAAGAACCAATCCTTGAGATTCCAATGCAAAAGAGATTGAAATTTGTCAAAGGGGATTTTCCTTAAGGATGTAAGTTGATAAAGAATATTAACTACTAATGCAACACTAAGGATATGTGAAGTGTTTGAAAACACGTTGTGATATGCAAAATGACTTAAAAATGCAAAACAAACTATAACAAAAACCTATGAAATTGAAGATGTGCACCTGGAAACAGGAAAGTGATGGAAAGGAGCTCTGGAATCTTGAAGAAGTCACTATTGAAGCCAAATGGGACTCATACGCCAAGTTGAGCGACTTAGTCTTGTTTCGAAAAGATTATACCAGAACAGGTTTCAAACAACTGGGTAGTCAGAACTGCAAAATCCTCTATTTGGGCCTAGCAGTGGGACTCATACGTCACTCATGAGGTATCAGTCCACTTCCAAATTTTGGGAAAATCAAAAGTGCAATTTGTAGTTCATGGTCTGCACTTCAACTCTTAATAGGTTTCTGGATCCGAAACTGCAGATTTTGACCTGTAGGTATTCTCCAAGCTTCTTTTAGGGATTTGACCACTTTGAATGACTTTGAAAAAAAATTGAAAACTTTTCCAATCTTGCTCTTTGAAAAATCTACACACTAGACCTACAAAACACATGCAAAGAGGGGAAAAATTGTTGAGGGTTATTGAAAAGGGGTTTTCCTTGGTAAAACCCTAGTTTGGAAATTAAACCCTTGAAAATGAAATGAAAATATGAAAAGAGAATGATGAGTGAACAACATGCAATGCTACAACTCACCATACCCTTGAAGTAGAAATCTAAAGATATCCAAGTAATGGCTCCAAAGTGCTCAAATGTTCTTGTAAACAAAATGTTTGAATGCAAAATCACTTGATTGCTTGATTAGAAAATTAGGATATTTAGGGAGGATGAAATGAGAGAAAAAACCCTATATTTATACACAATTATGCAATATTTCCCAAAAATACCACATCACGGGCCGACCTTAGGTCTTAGAAAATAATAACCTGCCAGAATTTTGAAACTATTTTGATTTTTTAGCCAAAGGGGACTCATTCACCCCTAGTGGCTAATGGATCCCACTTAAAATTTTTAAGTTTGTTTCAAAAATTAAGTGCATTAAATGATGTTTCTTAGGATTATTTTCAAAACTACACTTAAGTAAGGCATGTAAGTGTAAAATGGGGCCAATTAAAGCATAAGAAAAGGTGAAATTATTGATGGAAAGCCTAAAATAGCATGAAAGTTTGTTACAACACTTTACACCACTTTGAAATAAGGCTTGGTAAATGATAAAAAGAGGTTATTTAAGTGAAATACATTGACAAGACCCTAGAAAAGTGTGAAAGTGTGTTACAAAACTTTACAACACTTAAGTAAGCTACCACTTGAATTATTTTAGTTTGCTAGGGCCCAAAACCTAATGTGAATGCGTTATCCACAATACAACACTAATTAAAGGCACAATTAAGCCAAAGTCACAAGGAGGACCCAAATAAGACAGAAAAAGTAGAAGGGTTACTTTTTCATTGCATAATTTCATGTTTCATGTCTTTATTCCATTGTTTCATCATTTGGTTTAATTACCTACAAGGAGTCTGACCAAGGAAAACCCTTATTCACTAAAAATAAAAAAGTTTTTCTTTCCTTGAATGTGTGTTTGCAGATTTATAAGTTGAAGATCAAGTAGAGAGAAAGTTTAGAGAAAAAGTTGTCAAAGTTGTCAAGTTGCAAAGTTGACCTTTAAAGTGCAAGAATGAAGAATTAAAGCTACAAAATCAAGTATAGGTTTTTGTGAGCTAACAACAAGGAATCTGAGAGTGCAAATATCAAGGAAAATAACCCAGATCTCAGTTTCAGAAACCCTAACAAGTACCCATTCACCACTAAAGGCGAATGACTCCTTTGTGTCCTAAAAACAAGCTTCTTGTAGCAAGGTACACACCTCTTTGATCTCTAAAAACTTCCCTCATAGTTGCTATAATAGTCAGGTATCATTTTTTATTGTTATTTGCACCTTTTGGCTCTCATAATTACATAATTGTAAGTGATAAGTGTGGAAAAATTAAGTGGTTCATCGTCTTGTTGATTCATTTTGGTGAACCCTATTTTCCAACTCATTAATGAAGGATTCATTATATGAGCTTTTTGTTTTTAAAGTGTATGTAATATTTCATTGTTGAATAATGCATTGAGATTGGATGCTTTTTTAGGCTAATTATTCAGTTCTTAAGGTTAATCCTAGGGTATATCTTGTGTAATCTTGTGGAATATCTTTGACCTTTACATTAAGGTTATTTAGTAAGATTGTTTGGATTATTTTCTCTCATGGGGTTATGTAGGAAATGGTTTAATCAACTTATAATTTCCTAACACACCCAATGGTGGAAATGCAGTAGTATGTGTTGTTGTTGCTACAAATGGAAATGGTGTTGTCAAATGTTGTCACCACTACAATTTAATAGGTTGAATATTTTTTTATAAGTTCTTAATTTGTATGCACATGCATAGGTTGTACCACATCTCTAGGTATTTTTTTATCCTAAATGCTCCTAGCATCAAATATAACAAGTTAAATATATTAAAATAGGGGTCTTTGAGCCATTCAAAGTCATTAGAAATGTCCATTTGATCTTAAAATAACCCAAAAATGAGTAGTTTTCCTAATGTAATAAACAAACCCATATTTTTGAACTACCTTTCTAAAGTTTAATTTGAGTAAAATGAAAGTCAAACTTAATTTTCTCAAGCCTCTTGAATACTTGACAATATTGTAAGGGTTACCAAAATTTTGTAAACATCCAAAATTCAAAAAATACAATTGCAATTTAATTGGGTTTTTAATTATTTTTAACCAAACTATTTTTATTTTCCAAATTATTCAACAAGAGAACATTATATTTGGTTTTAGAAAATACACATGCAAGTGGTTAGCACCTTCCTAATCTCTCAAAAAATATAAATTAAAAGTTCTACCCTTGCACCAAATCTTTGATGCTATGTTATAATCTATAAAATAGATAAAATTTAGAATCTAGTGTAAGGAAATAAAAACTATGAAATCACAATGAGATAAAAAAAAATAGTTTTCTAAAATAAAAATGAAAATGGTCACAAATTAAAATATCATTAAGAAAGTTTGCAATAGCATGAATGAATTACAAGCTAGAGGATGATACATGTATATAGGCCTCTTAGACCCTTGAATCAAGGATATGGCAAGTCCAAACAATGTGAGTTAACTCTCAGTCAAGATTTGAGTTAGCTTAGTTTTAATAGGATAGAGATAGCCTTGACTAAATCAAGGTGGCACCTAACTACCATTAATTAAGGGTTGATGACATAGTGGTGGCACTTGTATACGTTAGCTCAAGGTGAGCACATGTAATTATTAGTAGACTAGTAGATAATTATTAAATATTCGCATTATCTGAAGTAAACTTACTAAATACATCTAATATCACACTTAGGATAGAACATGTCAAAGGTGAATAAAATATTACACCAATAAAAAGGAACACTCAATGTCCTCAATGCAATGAAGAAATTCCATAAAATTTTATTGATAAAGGTTACCATAAACAATGTCACACTTATTGGACCATATAGTGTGTTTATTAGAACTAGTTGGTGGTTAAAAAATTCCATTAAAATTGTCACCTCCTTCATTCGAACCAATTCTCTTAGTGGTTTGAAACATGCATCTAATAGTTCTTTACATACTAGACCTATCCAAAAAAAGAGTCTTTCAAGCATTGGTGATGAAAAATATAATGTCTCAAAACCTCGGAGACATACAATGTGACATATGTGAAGCACTCATATTATAAACTTTTCACATCTAATCCAATTTTGAATTTAAAATTAGACTTTCATTACTTAAATACAATTTTTTAAAAATTTAGGAATACAATATATATTTCCTATTAACTAATTGTAATAAAAAATTTATCTTAATCCCATTATCTTTTAGAATTACTTATAAATATCGATAATAGTTTAGTTTCATTTTCATTTTCCCATCAAACTGCTCACAATTAGAAGGATAGAATAATACAACAAATTCAAAAATTGATTAGAATTTACTAAATATATTGAAATCCTATGAATATGTTTACACCAAAAAATGAAATACAATTCGAAGATCTACAGTTTAAAAAGACAAGAAAGAAAAAATCAATTTAACAGGGAGCGGTGACTTTCAATTCCGGGCTCCATCTTTAGTGTTTTTGGGCCATTATTTTGTTGAAAAATATTTCATCGTCTAGCGGATATAGTACGCGGAGGGACAACACTTATTTCAAGGCAAGCCTGCAGTGAAGGGCAACGCATCTAACCATGTATCTCCAGAGATGAAATTCGCCACAGTAAAATTTAGAGCATCAGAAAAGTTCATGACGTGATAACCAGGCCATTGAACGCGAGCTGCAGTTCCTGCCCCTGCTCCCCAGTTCATATATTCACCATAGTAGAGAGTACTCAAAGACAAGTTTCCCGACCATTCCAGCCAACCCGGGGGTTGAACCACGTCGTCTATGAATGACTTTAAATAAACCGTTCGAGAGTATTCTTTCCATGGCCTTCCCAAGTAAGTTGGGAACGAATTCTTCTCTGCAACCAGATCAGGTGCAGCTGTAACAGTGCAGTTTTGAATGGAAATACCTGTATTTTGATTTGGGTCGCTTCTTCCTTGAGCTGTAAATACATTCTGTTGATTCGCCAATGGTCTTCTGGCCAGAAGATTACAGCTCTGAAAAACCGCTGCTGCGTTACCGAAGATGAAATCTACAGTGCCGTAAATGTCACATTCCCTGTAAAATTGACGGAAGGAATGCACGTACAGGGTGTCTTGGTAGCCTTGGAAGCTGCAACGGTAGAAGGCTGAGAGATCGGAGCCCACTCTGAGAGCAACCGCCTGATGTTTCTCCGGGCCTGCCGTGTTTTCGAACGTGATATCCCGAGCAAGGAAGCCTTCCCCCACAACGGCTGCAATACAATACAATCACCCGGCGCTATAAAATTTAGTTTTAGAGTCAAAAACATTAGTAGTATTAAACAAACTCAGTTTTGGAGTCAAACATCTCCATTAGAAAATAATATAGATAATTTTAGTTTTTAGCATTTAAAATATTTCACTTAACCTGCGCTTCCTTTATAACAATAAAAATTACCCCCGTCCAAAAAGCATCTTGTCGTTACCCCGTTAATGTTAATTTTAATTACGGACGTCGTTGTTATTTTGCGCTAAGTCAAAGTTAAAAATTATATTTGTAAGGAACAACATCCTTTTTATAGCTTACACTCGACAAAATTTGGTAAGGCCACCTAGATGACAGATGCTAATATACATAATGATTGAAAGTCACAAAAAAATTTAAATATACAAATAGTTGTCCATTTTATATCTAGTAGTTACAAAAAAAGTATTTTATTGGAAGAATTGTGTAGCTTTATTGGTACTAATAATGCACGTGCATATGTATTGGATCAATTGTGTAAATTTTGTGGTGGTCAAAGCGGTTATTGGAGCACTAGAGAATATGTATTGAACATTAACTTGAAATGACCTCTTTTTGATCTTTGTGTACATAATGAATTCTCATGTGTTTGTTGTAACTAACTAGAAGCCAAAACAATAGCTATAAACTCTTAAATTGCATATAAAGAAACCCAAAAAAAAATGTCGAAATCTGGTTTACCATTTAGGAGGTTAGGGTGCATGAAGTTAGCTATAATGACTATTGATACCCTTCCCCTATGCCCTTTTGTCTTTTTTGTTATTTGATCATATTAAATTAGATGGAAGAGTTATTTTAATGTAATGAAGGTTGATGGAAATCATTTATGAATTGAGAATGGCATTGATTATGTGTAGTTTGATGATATTATAATTAGGATAATAATTTTTTGTTAAGTGTTAGTTGAACTAGTATCAAAATTACAATTCAACTAGAACAATTTTTTTCTGTTAACTCAATTCAAAATTAACATCTTCACATAAATAATTAATTTAAATAATATAAAAATAATTAATGAATATGAAATTGATAACAATATAAATTCAACGTAAAACAATCACCTATCACTCAAAAGCTTGTTTGAAAAAATAAAATTCAAAAATTGAACTCTAGAATACCCGGAAAAAAAAAAACGTCTCTACAAAAACGAATAATCTAGAGACCAAAATCTTTTAAGGTCGAATTTTATAGACAACTTTATAACTAATTTAGTTATCGTTTTAGTTTGTCCATCCTAAGCCCTAAGGATCTGTATTAGAAATTACAAAAGGTTACAGGACCTATTTTAAGATCTATGCATACCATATCACTAAAAAATCTTCCACTATAAATTCAATCGATTAGTTCAAGAAAATATTAGCCTCGTGATGTAGATTGGATGGGTGAGTTGGCGAAAAACATGAATAATGGATGTAACTTCGAAATCTAATTTACCTCCGGTACACATTAGAAACAGCCATACTCGCCCAATCATGATCACTGGGCTGAAGAAAAACAGAGAAGAGAAGAGAAGATCTTGGGAAAGAGTTCTTGAAAGTCCAATCAACTACCATGAAAAAGAGTGCAATAACTTACCAACAGTTGCAGATCGGAATGTAGTCCATCCATCTACCACGCTTCTGTTGCCAGTGATCACAGTGGCGTTAATCCCATCTCCAAGCAGCATAATATTTGTCTTGTAACTAGGGATTTCTATATACTCCTCGTACACGCCCTCTGTTACATAGATCACATATCTGTCCAGGCTATTGTTTGGAGCGGCGCTGATGGCTTCCTTAATTGACGTATAATTACCACATTTTCAGCTAAAATGATATTATCATTACCGTCGTCTTGCAGAAGTCCTCTTCTATCGGCAGCGGACAACCACGACGGGAATTCTTCATGATTTGGATGACCTTCTTCTGACAACAAACGCCGGCTATGGTGTCTTCCCACAACAGAGATTTTCTTCACAAGCGCAAGAGAATTACTGAGAAGCCGCGACACGTTACGTAAATTGCCGCTGAATGTCGGTTGTCGACCTCCGCTGGCCTCCTGAAAACCTTCCAAGCAGGTGGCCTGGTTGGTGAGAGCTGCACTAAGCCAAGTCTCAACATCAAACGCCTGCCTCCACGCCAAAAAGTTACTGTTAGAGTTGCTGACATTTAACAGAGATTTCTCCAAATCATTTAAAGTCAGATCAAATAGCTGCGTGCAGTCTTGAAGAGCGCCGCGTTGTCGTGGGGAGACTGCCAACCGACTCAGTCGAGAAAGCAATTGGGAAACTTTTCGAGCTTCGACAATGGTCAGATTGAGAGCAATTCTTCCAAGATCTTTGGAGCCTCCCTGCCATGACCCCGCAAACGTCGTCATGGCGGAGACGCAGAATGTGGGATCCAACGTCAAATTGCAGGCAGATTGAAGAGCATTGTGAGGCACTCCATCGCTCTTTATTTCGACAAACATTAAACAGACCGCGAAAACGTAAGCATTAATTTCGAACAGGCCATGACAATCCTCCTTCTCAATTGACAAATTCTCTTCACGAGAAATAAAATCTGGCTAGGACGGTTTTATAGAAGATTGGTATGGAAAATTGAAGCATTAAATCCGCAAATGGTGTTTTATAGAAAATTGTTATGGAAAATTGAAGCGCCCAACCTAACCCAGACTCTCACCAACCTCTGTCCAGTTTCGCACAATCAAGTTGGCACCGCTGTCAATCAGCATAAATAAGTCAGCTTTGAAATATTAGAAGCACATTTCAACTAAGCGCGTTTGTCAGACGTTCCTCTGCAAGGAAGCAGACAAAAGATTTAATATATTTCTCTCACTACTGAAAGCTACTTCCGCAAACATGGCTTGTATTACAAATGACAGAGGATAGAGTAAGCCATGTTCATAGTCCAGAATCTGCTCATTTCGGAGAAGGAATTTTGACGTCTTCTATAATTTATTTGTCCAGTGAGACGATCCCACGCGTTATAACTCTGTACAGCATTGACTAATCAGCTCACCAGAATATATAAAAAGAGAAATTTCATCGCTAACATGAATTCAACAAAAAAAAAACATCAAATTAACATAAAATACCGTGCAATACACCATATTTAAAGCACAATATGGTGCCAACCGATGCGAAACCATAGCCTAAATGATTCAGAGATTCAGAGATTCTTGCAAGTTGCAACATTTTAAATAGTTGTGTTGACACAAATTAATAAAACATGCAAGAAAATAATTAATTGGGCGACTTGTTTGTACTTATTCAGATATTTTTTACGGTCATAGTCAATGATTTCGGCTTTAATTTGTCGTTAAATTCGAACTAGGTGGTTGTGTACAAAAGACACGTAGTACATCCAATACAAGTGCTCCAGTGAAGAGCATGCATGTGTAGGATGGGAAGACTTAAATCTGATAAGGGTAAGTGTTATCAGTGTTTCAAGATTTTGTTATCAGCGTCTTTAATTATTGTTGTTGTAGCAGCATGTTTTGTTATTATAGAACTGTTGTTATTATTGTCATTGTAGCAACATGTTTTGCTTTCTTTATACTCTATAATGGTGGCCTGGAATTGCTGTTTTTATTGCTGTTGTAGCAGCATGTTTTGCTATTTTTGTATGCTCTAATCGCAGCCTGTTTGGCACCACTGTGGTCTTTTTATGTTTTCTCTCTGATGTAATCTGATTTATGAACTTCTTTATCCAATTAAAAATAAATTAAAAAAAGTGTTATTCTCTAGTACAAGTGCTCCAATCGAGAAGTAATACTAAATCATATGTCTACCTTATACACAAATTTTGATTTGTAATTTGTTATAATGTTTATTGAATCTTATAAATTCAAATTTTGTAAAGGAAAAATAAGCTTTTCTCTAAATTTATTATCTATCATTTATATTAGTGCTTGCAAATAAATATTTAGATAATAAAATTGAGGGTATATTATTGAAATATTAAATTTTAAATTAGAAAAGTAAATATAAAAGATAGATTATTTAGGTTTAAGAATGATGACAATAAATAAATTTGTTAATCTAAGAAAATCTAAATATTTCAAGACTGAAATGATAGATATATGTCTATACTTTGTCTAAGGATCATAATAGTCATCACCTCTATGAAGGGCCAAATCTATAGGTTTGGTTCATTTCCATGGCCATAGATATAATCTTTAGCCACAAAAGTGATATTGCATAATGCATAGTCCTACCTTTTGGTTCACTTGATTTGCCTCACTAATCTAACTATTAAGGAATGGTGATGCTTATAAACACTTAGAGAAGATCATGGGAATGCAAGGGTGATGATATGCTAGGTTAGCCCCCTAATACAACTAACTTTACAATCAATGAAACATTGAGGGAAACAATCTTTAGACATGCAAATGATGATGTACACTTGAGTTTATTTTAGTACTCCAAATGAACTATTCCTAGCATCCTTCTTTCTTAAATGTGAATATTGCTTGAATGTAATAGTATGATATATAAATGTTATTCAATTCCGTCAAATACAATAAATCATGCAAATATCTATGTAATGTCCCTTCCTATATTTTTCAATAAAAACAATAGATTTGCATATAAACAAAAATCTTCACCAACTAGATTCAAATAGCCATGATTTATAATATATTGGATACTGTGAATAACTAGTTATTCAACACATAAACTTGTACTACACAAATCAAACTTTCAAAATAACTTATAATGATTAAGATCTTATTTCTACAAAAAATAGGACTACTACATGATAGTCATTACAAAGGAAACAACAAAAAATACAATTGTGCAACAAAAAGTGCTCAAATGAAAAACTAAACTTTCCTACAACTCCTTGAATATCGAATGCACTCCCTGAGTGAGAATGACCTCAAGAACCAAAAAAAATTCTTCTTCTAATTCCAACAATCAATGGGATTTCGTCCACTAATCATAGTCTCCTATGGGTTTTCATCCACAAAAGATTTCTTGAACACAAAGTGTCGACAAGATGTCATAACATAAAATGGATCCTTACAATTGAAATGATTTCCTAGTGTTATATGCTACCCACCCAAAACAAAAAACTAGTTGGCCTAGACCCAAATAGGCACCAAGGCTCAAATTTGGATTCTACAAATTACATCTCAAGTCAAACTTATAGAATTCCCCATCAGAGGTTCAAAGTTTCTTCTTACTTTCAACTTGGCACAGGTTAGGTGGTAGCTTTGACCTCCAATCCTTGATGTTCACTAAGTTTTCTCCATCCTTTTTCTCCAACATGGGTCAAGCGATATCAGTGAACCCTAATCCCCAAAAGCCCTCTAACATGCATTGGGAAACAACTCCAATCCTTGACATTTGACAACTCTCCTACATGATTCAAGCCAAAATTTTGATCTCCAATCTCCAATGTCTCCTTGACATGAGTCAAGTGGTAGTCTCAATCCCAATCTCTAACATCTCTAGCTAGGAAAGAATTCTTTCAACTAATTAGAAACAACCATAAGCCCTGACCTCTAATAGATCCTTGTCATGGATCAAATAGTAGCTCTAATCCCTGAACTTTGATGACTCCTTGAGTGAATAGTCTTTCTTTTGATTTTGAAAAAGGTACATGACAAGTCCTCCCTCCCCAAGATTGCTTGTCCTCAAGCAATGCATATTGGGATACTCAAGTATCTTAGTGTAATGTCATAAAATTGTATCCCTTGTAATTTCACATACATTCTTGTATCCACTTTAGTGTCCACTCCCTTAGTAGTTGTTTAGGCTCATTTTAGCCCTTGCATCAGCCTTTTCCCCCTCTCAGAATGCTCAAGACCCCTTTTTAGTAGCTACCTTCACAGGTCAGCTTTGTGTCAAACCTGGTGCTTTTCTTGTTCTCATCCTTTTGTAGTGTGATGTGTCTAGACACTAGCACACCATTGTAGATGTTTACGTGTTCCACTAGTGTCCTGTGACATTTTGACATTCAAACAATTATTTCTAAGTTCCTTTCCACTTGTCAATTACTTTTTTCAATGGTAACAACCCGAAATACCTTGTAACATCTTGGGAACCTTCTTTTCCCTCCTATTCTCCTTTTAAAAGTGGTCTTTTCAATCCATTTTGGTCTTCTTGGGTTCTATCTTGAACTCTCTTCTCCTTTCTTGGACTTTCTCTCTCTTTTCTCACTCTCTCAAACTTGCACAACTCTCCACAACTTGCTACAACAACACTCTCTAAAGCTCTTACAACACTCTTTGCAACTCTCTTGGCTCTCATAGCTCTATCCCTCTCCTTGGATTCCTCCATGATGGGAGAGCATTGAATACCAAGCCAATTACCTATTGTGAGGTATGTGGCGATCATGATAGGTCACAGTATTTACTTTACCAACAGAGGAAATTTGGTGTCTGCAACTGCAATCTATGTTACACATGATATGGTGGTGAATGGAAAATACTACGATTTGTGTGAGTTTCCCAGGAAACAACTTATGGAGAACTTGAGCCAGACTAAGACAAAGAAATATCCATTCAAGTTTGGAACCTTGATAGTCTCTTTACTATTTTACTTTCTGAGAGAGCTACCTAGGAGGAAAAACATGGTATGGGATACTAGCAAACTGGTAGCACATCAAATCTTTGATTACTTGAGAAATATTGGAGATTTCAAGGCACAGGGTGATGTTCTGATTGCATTTTTCATGGTTTTTCAAAATAACATGCATGATAGAAATAGAATTCCAAAGATTTTAGTAGTTAAATATGTGAATGTTATAACTTTCTTGGTATCCACTGATGAGTACATTATAGAGGAAATAAAACCTAGGACTCTATGGATAGAGCCTCTAGGGTACAATATTGATGAACAAATGGTTGGGTGTCTCATTAAGATACTGCTAAATAGCCCCAAGGATCCCACATAGCCTCAACATGGTACATACAAAGACAAGTCAACTAAAGTGTTATTGGAAACTTTTGCACCTCAAAGAGCAAAAAGGGTAAATAAAAATGTTGAAGAATATTTTAAATTGCATACACTTTCTAAGGATGATGTTCATAGGTTAAGGGAAGTTGCAGCAGAGAAGAAGGCCAAAGTAGTTGAAGTGCCCTTTGGACCTAGAAAATCAAGAAGATCATCTTCCACTACTACCTCTGCAACACCCGGTGCAACTATAGTAGTAAAAGAAAAGAAGGTAGAACACAGTGCTCTAGTAGCAGTTAATGTATCTGCTTCCACTGAAACCAACACCTGAGCTTCTACGAGGAAGAATATACCCCCTGTTACACCTTCTACCCCCTTCGAAGAAATAATAAAACAAAAGGAAAGTAGAAAAAGGAACCTAAGTGATTTTGTGCAAGAGGAGATTGACCTTGGCTTGTGAGAAGAAAGACAGTTGAAAATTAATAGAAGAAACAATGTCTCCAATGAGCCCACCAAGGATCAAGTCTTTCACTGAGTGCAAAGCCTGGATGCCTAAAAGCATGAGGTGTCCTTGGATCTAATCCTCAGGGCATTCCAAAACAAAAAAGAGGAGGATTAATCTTTGTCTCTTGCGAGAAGAAAGACAGTTGAAAATTAATAGAAGAAGCAATGTCTCCACCAGCAATGAAGATACACCACAAATTGTTGGAACATAAAATGTTGTGGACTCGTCTGATGAAGAGGAGATGGAGGAAGAAAAGAATTCTTTCGCAATTCATGTGCATGAGAAGAAGGGTGAAAAAGGCACATCAGAGCCTATAGAGTAAAAGCCCCACTCTCCTCCAGTAAGAGACCACTCACCTTTGAAATTGGAGCCTCTAGCAAGAATAACTTTAAGAGTCCCCCTAAAAAAAAAAGATATTAAATCTTTGGCAAATCTTTCAATTTTTTAGAAAAAGATTAATTTCTATTAGTGAACCTTTCCTTTTTTTCAAAAAAAATATTAATTTTATGATTAGTGATTTTTTTACATCACTAAAATTTAGTAGAAAATTTTGGCTAATCTTGAAAATAATACGAAAATGCATTAATTATGATGGTGCATCTATCCAATCTAAAAATAATTCTCATGGAATATTAGGGGCCCAAGGGTGGAAATTTTTGATGGGTTGAAGGTAGACTATAATATTTAATTTGCCAATGCTGTTTTAAAAATATAATATAATGGGCTCCCCATTGTATTCTCTAGGTAAATGTACCCATGATCTATAATTCTCATGGGGATCAAAATTGCTTTTATATAATTGATCTAATGACCCTCATTGTACTCTATAAGGTAAAATTTATCCACAATCTATAATGCTCATGAGACCCAAAATTGTGGGGCCCATGAGAATTATAGATCATGGGTACATTTTACCCTTGTGGAATGCAAACAAGGGCCATTAGATTATATTATAAATCAATGGTGGAAACTAAAGATTAGAAATACTACCCTAAATTAATTAATAATTATGATATACCATTGATGAATTCATTAATATAGATTTATACCATAATTCTATAAAATTCTAGGTGAATATTATCTAATCATGTATTGGAAAACCAGGTCAAATTTTGAGTTGATTTTTATTAATAAAATTTCTAAAAATGTGACGATTCAAATCACATTATAGCTCAAACTATTAGCCAATTTGATTACCAAATTTCAACTATTAGTTAATTGGCAAATATTAACCACTCAAAAAAGTTTCAATAATCTCTAGTAAATAATATGATAGAATTTGATGATTTTCTAGCTACTGCTAAATTGTTTGATGAGGCTAATGAAGAGGATACGAAAACAATTATAAATTTTTTTATTCAATACATGATTATTTTTTATAAGAGTATGGAAGATATAAGAAAGGTGACTGACAATGTATGGAAAGCTTTAGTACAAAGAAGGCATGAAGTTGTAAATATTGATGACAAGATTAAGTCTGATGCCTTGAACACATATGGATCCTCTCTCTTTAAGGATGATACTACTACCCTATTAACAAAATATTCTAAGAGGTTCAAAGTTAAACAGAGAGACACCATTCTCATGACAAGAGAAAAAGGTAGCGCAGAAAGGGTTGAAGCTAGAAACTTTTTCCATAGTGAAAGACATGGCTGAGAAAATTGGGATGAGTGTTGTTTCTTCATCTCATACAACTCAAGTACAGGAGCTTGATAAAGTCAAAATCATTGACTTAGAAGAAGTGATTCCCCCTACTACCAGTTTACCTATTTTCAAAGAAGTAAAGACATCACATTTGGATAAGGTTGATGATATGCATGCTTCTTTGGATACATCTGCTCCTTTGAAAGACACAAAGGATACAACTAGGGAACATACTGAAGATCATTATAACAATGATACCAATGACAATCCACAAGAACATCATGAGAATACCAAAAAAAATGGTGAAGAAGATTAAAATTATGGAGAAAGAAAGCAAAGATGGAAAGAGTGATGATAGAAAGGATGATGAGGACAAGAAGGAGAAAGAAAATAAAGGCAAACCATCAGAAAATCTCTTCAAAGAGGAAGAAGAGGAATCTCTAAAGACAAGGAAGAAAGATAGGTTGGATGAAGTGAAGAAGAATCTCTAAAGACAATTGAGCCATCAAAGCCATCCAGAGAATCATCTGGAAGTACTCTTAAGGGTCTTTTGTCAAGGAAAGTTAGGATTCAACCTGTGCTTCCACCTCAGCTAATTCAACTCCCATCACATCCAAGCTATGTGGATCTGAGTAAGATAACACTAGTTTAGAGGATAGAGACTTGTACTACTTTTCTTGACTCTACTAAAAAGGAAATTATTCAAACTCATCAAAAAGGGACTAAATTGATAAATGATGCCATCAAGGCTTTGCAGGATACAACTCCCAGTGCTACAATTGATGACTCCTTAGCTCCTATTAAGAACCTAAAGTTCTTGGTTGATTCACTCAAAGAATATACCTCTAGTTTAAAGGAGAAAATAGTAAAAGAGGTTGATTCAAGGGTTTTGGAGAAAATATTATTGGTACTACAAGATAAATATGTAACCACACACAATATGGCATTGCAATGTTTAAAAGAGACAAAGGAATGTGAAGAGGAAGCTCAAATTTATTGTTTGTTTATTGCATGTGGTGGTCAGATGCCACTTGAAGTATCAAAGACTTAATGGACTCAATAGAGTCACAACTTGTAAATTCCTCTAAAGCCTACAACATTGCAGACAGAGATTATGCCTCCTAGACTTCCATTTCAGACCTACATAACAAGTTTTTCACCTTACAAAGGAAAAAAGAGGATGTAATAAGGTGGTTTGGACAACTTGGAGATCTAGTGAAGTCCAAACATATTTCAGTTTCAAGTGCCTTGGTGGATGCAAAAAAAATGACAAGATAAATCTTAATCCATCCACTCTGGAAGAAGGTGAAGAGAGCTGAGTAGAGCTAGAATCATTGCACAAAGCACTTTTCAGAGCGAAGGGGATCTGGGATGATTGAAAACTTGCTTGGGAAGCCATTCTCAAGGAATTAGAAGGTGCCTCCAGTTCTGGTTAAATTTTATTTTCTCTTTTGTTATTTCAGTTTATTTTGCAAATTTATCTCTACCACACCCTTTGTCCTTCGTGTCAAAGCGGGAGAAGTTTTGGTGTGGGAGAAATTATGAGAAGTTTTGAAGTTTTAGAGAAGTTGTGATGTATATTTGAAAGGGGGAGTTCGCACAGTTTGGGTTTACAATTTTGAACATAGTTTTTGAAGATCCATTTTTGGCACATGTTGCCATCAATGAAAAAGCAGGAGATTGTTGGAAGAATGAAGATGAACACCTTCAATGTGTTTTCATTGATGCCAACATCGTTTGGCAATAGTTTTGTCTTATCTAGTAAATAGTGTTTTTGTTACTTTGATTTGGTAATTTGGTTCGGAATTGCTCATAGTAGAAGATTGCAATGTATGGTTTCATTATGTTATTCAGGACTATTAAACACATCTATGAACAATTTTTTAGCATTTTTGGTTGAATGGGCTAAGAGATAAAAATGAAAAAAGTTCGGCATATAGTTTCCTACTCAAGAATTGTGCATATCATCAAGTTTTCTCCAGGCTGACATGAACAAGTGGCATGAAGATTGATATGTTGTGTAAATTTCAAAGAGATCCTTTCTAGGTCCATCTCAACCTAAAATTATGCCTTGCACATTTTGGTTTGAGCACGAAAGGAACTTTGATTCAATTTTTGATCTGACAAGCTATTTTTGAATTAAGTATGTGTACATCTAATTAGGCTGACCTAATTGATGTGTGAAGATGCAATAGTATATATA
>VDFB02123784.1:0-16121 GCA_007258455.2 Sequoia sempervirens | reverse complement strand
GGATTATCAAATTTAATCTGGGCCTCTGATTTTAGGTATCCGTCAGAAGTCAATCTCATTCGTCCATTCAAAATGGCATTTTCTATAAAATGCCATTCTCCTCTCGTTTTTTGATTACATAGAGACATTACATGTTCATGAATTATGTTATTATTCTGGCATATTTAGGCATAGGCATTTCACTCATATTGTCATAGGCATTAGGCATTTAGACTTTGATCAAATCCTTCAAAGCTTGGTGTAGGACTTAGACATTTATTTCCAGATTGCTCGTGTGTTCGATCTGAGGGCAATACGTCAACCAGCAAGTTAGAAGGTGTTACAAAAATGAATCATGGAGGTCTCGACGATTAGCTGGTATAATTATTCTTTTGTTTACTTCCATTGTGTTTTGTAATTGCTTTGGGTTTTGTGATTTATATTGATTTGCTAACCTTTAATCAAACCTGAAAATTAACCCTTAGTTACATTTGTGAAAATTGATTATTTATTATTTCACAAAATCTATCTATAAAGCCAAAAATCCTAAGGACCCTAATGCCTTAGGACATCAATACAAAATGTCAAATCCAAGTGCATCCAAAAAGTTATATAAGCCCATACCTCCAAAAGAAAAGTCTAAAAACAAAATGGTTTGGGTACCTAAGCAAAAATCAATCAATTCCAATGAGGCATCCTCATCTCAAAAATCCCAACCATCCACTTCCACCTCACATTCCCACTCTATTCAAAAATTACAAAAATCCCATAGGCAAAATAAAAGTTATAAAAATACTAAGTCTATGTGGGTACCTAAAGCACTTCGTCCACCACCTCCTACACAAACATCTCCATTACTTCCTACACCCCATCCACATCAAAAGCTTCAATGCTTATCACAATGTGTGCAACCATTGGTCATGGTTCCCTTCCATTTCACACCAATTCCACATACCTCCATCTCCTCACCCTTCACTCATTATCCTACATATCTTCCCCATCGCATCCCTATGGTCCATGTTTTTGGCTAAGCCTCCCCATTCATCTTTTTCATCAGTCCCATATAATCCACCATCTTCCCTACATAATCCATGTCATAATCCACATCACAATTCATCATCTACTTACTCCATCTCCTTTTCATGTCATCCCTTACCAACATCTATGAGCATAATGACATTTAACATGGTTCATGCAATGACATCCATTTCTACTGGGACTACCACCTTTCACAAAACTAGAAACTTGAGTCCCTCCTATCCATATTCCCCTTCCCCTATTCAAAAAAAAAAAGTCAAAAAATGTCAAAAAATAAAATAAAGATAAATCCCTTCGTCCAACAGTTAAAACCTGGTAAAAAAGCACCTTGGATAAGTACCATGATGAAAACCTGACAAACAGGTGTCATGTGTAGGTTGATCTTCTATGTCACTTACACTTGGGGGCACAATGTCTTATCTATCCAACCTGTCATTTTCATGCCATATCATTTCTATCCTACCTACCATCTTTAGCCATCATATATACCTATCATATTGAGTCCACTTATCCACCCTTCTTCTTTTGATCTTGATGAATAAATAGGGGCAAAAGGTTGAAACATGTTTTGGGTATCTCTTGACATACCTCATCCTATCTAAACCAATCATATCATTATACTATTGTCATAAGCTTTTTCATGAAAAATCATAATTCTTGTACCTAGAATGGGGCATGTCATTCCTATGTAACATAGTCTTTGGAGATCGCATCCTTTCTCTCTTATGATGCATACATCTTGTTCATCCATCCATCTATCATGAGCCTTTTATCCCTTATCCTATCACCCACCCTTGCACCTAGACTTGGTTTTCCCCTTGTCATTGGTATCTAGCACAAAGGCTACCCAAATTTTCATCCATTGACACCTCAAAATATTCTCAAAAATCCAAAAAATCCAAAAAATGTCAAAAATTCAACAAAAAAAATCAAACCATGTCAAAAATCCAAAAAAAAAATCATAAAATGTCAAAAAGACAAAAGAATCAAAACATGTCAAAAAATAAATATCAAAATATCCAAAAAAACACAAAAACATCCAAATAACTTTCAAAAATCCAAAAACATAGTCAGTGTTTTTCACGTCAGTCAAATAAGTCAAGACATAGTCAGTCATTTGAAACATCGACATTTAAATCATGAACCAACAGACAACATAGTCCAATTAGTCATCCAGTCAAAATTAGTCAAATTGCCAAAACAATGTCAAATCAGTCTTCAAATTATCAATCAGTCAATCCTCTAATCAAATTGATTCAATCTAAATCAATCCAATCACATCAATTATTCCATTCAATTCATCACATATGATCATCCATGTCAAATCATCTTCAATCATTCCAAGCAATAATCCAAATGCAATCCTTAGTCCATACCAATCAAGTCAATCAATCTTGCCAAATTATCCAATCACATCCTTTGGTCTTGATCCTCATCTTGTTGTAAACCAAATCAATCAAAATCAATCAGTCAAATAGTTAGTCATCCTTGTGTTGATCTAGGGATATGTCTTTCCTCGCAATGACAACACTATCAGTCATCATCATCAATCAATCAATTACTCATCGATTTATAGCTTGATAGGGGCAATACCTTGTTTGTTTTTGTATCATTTGTGCATGCTTTCTTCCTTGCTTGTGTGTGTTATCATTTTTATCTTGCATTGGCATCAAGTTTTACTTATTCCAGTTAATATTCATATCTTGTATCTAGACAAGGTTGTATTATGCTGGGGCACGAGACACATCATCACCTTGGTCCTTATACCTTGGTGCATCATGTCTAGTGTTACATCAAACATCATGGTTTCTCACTTTCTTGAATTATAACGTGCCATTCATCTCTTTCATCCACTTCCTATCTTACATCATTCATCTTGTCCCTCCTTATCATTTCATTTCGAGAGCATACCAGATTCTTCAACCCTACTTCTTATCCTCATAAGTACCATCCCACCTTATTTCTCAATCATCATCCTATTTTTCATCATCATCAATTTCCTCATCCATTCTTAGCTATTTTGAGCAGATGTTACTTGACATGCATTCCCATCATCTCAACATCTCAAAGAGGGGAAAATGATACCCAAAAAATTGCCCTAAGCTTCATGCATTTCTCTCTAAATTTCCATCATTCTTTCATTCTTCTCATATAATTAAATACCTTTAATTATTTAATTATTTTCTAAAGCTATAATTTCTTCTATTAATTAAATAATTTTAATTATTTTAATTCACTCATTTTTCTATCTTTATTCTCCTTGATTAATTAAATAAATTTTATTTATTTAATTTGTCCACTTTCTTGAATTTTAGAATTAAATTCATTCATTTTCTAATTGAATGATTCATTTTCACATTCTTCTATAATTAAACATATCTTTTAATTATTTAATTATTCATTGACCTGGAATACTCTGTCCAACACCCATTCCATTTACTCTGTCTATTTGACTCCAACCCTCCATACTACAACTCTCGATTTGGCCATTGATTAAGACATTTTATTGACATCCAATCTCAACCGTCAATCCAAATAAGACCTTTTCTATAAATCAACCCTCTCATAAGCCATTAGGGGGGTTGATTCTTCAAGTATCCTTATGTCACAAAAATCATTCTGAGTCTTTCATCCATTTCTATCTATTGTCATTCATCTATCATCCCCATGTCAATGTTATGCTATTGAATTGAGCAACCAACATTCATCCAACAATCAACCTTCAAAATATTGCATTCTCATGTAGGTGGAGAAGAGCCATGGAGGTCAATCAAGTCTAGTTTGAAATTTGGTTTGCATTTCCTTTGTTTATTTGCATTTTCATTCTAGTTTGTGATTCATGGTGTTTGATAGGGTTTAGTTAGTTTGTTTTTTTCAACATTAAATCTGAATTTTTCCCTATTTACATTGGTGAACCCAACATATTTTAACACATTTTGAGAAATCTTGGAGTTGGATTCTTTTTGTTGCAGGTTTTGCATCATTTTGGATAAAGCCCTAGTTTTCAAAGATTCAACCATAACTTTCAAATGGCTATGTATTTCCTCACAAAAAATTTTCTAAATCTTTGGGACAATGTTAGGAGCCTCCCAATCCAAACTGATTTTTAGAGATAGTTTGGATTTTTTTATTAATTTTTTCTATTTTCATGAAAAATCAATTTTGAGAGCAAATTGTCAAATTCCTTATATTTTACATTTCTGGAAATCTATCTTAATTTCAATAGGGGTCTGTTCTTTATTTTTTAAATTTGGATGAAAAATAATTAGACAAAAAATAGATCTTTGAAAATTAGGGTTTTATAAAGATTTGCTTATATCTCACAAACATATGTAGATCTTAATACAAACAATTTCTATAGATTTTGGATGATGTCGATTAATTCCCACAAAAATTAGAATTTTGGAGCTGTTACGTATTTTTATAATTTTTAAGGACTTCCTTCATAAAAAATATCGGTGCAAAACAAAGATACTCCTTTTGGATTTGTTTACATTTTTGGAAAGCTCTTGAAATTTTAGTAAGGATCTGTTGTCTATATTTTTATTTTTACTATCAAAAAAATTTCCAAAAATCGGATTTGTCTTGACTAGCTAACCCTCTAATATTAGTGATCAATTATCTTGTTAGGGTTTTGGATTTGTTGTTGGTTTTGTGAATGTGAAAAACAAATAAACACTTCAAAGGACAATTTGCATCAATTGGACAAAGATTTTGGAGCTAAATAAAGTCTAGGTGCACACATTCCATCTTTCATCTCTTAATCTTACTTGTCAACACACTTCAATTTGGGGCTTAAAAAAAACATCTTGTTTGTCACACATTTGGATTTGGGGCTTAAAATGAACATCTTGTTTGTTGTCACATCATTTAAATTGGGTTAAAAATAACCATTGTCTTCAATCACACATATTGACTTGGGGTTAAAAAGAACAAGTGTTTGAATTGTTTTACACACATTTCAATTTTCTAAAGGGAAATTAATCACTGCGAGTGTGAATCAAGTGTGTGTGTCCTCCATAACACCTCACTTGGTTTTCTTTTGTCATACGCTTCTTAGGAGGCCTTCTTGGAGCACACACCCCTCCAAGTGATGACCTCAATCGAGTGTGAATCCAAAGACACGCTCCTTTGGGAGTTGAAATCTTGTCACTCTGGGCTAAGCCCCAAAGAACTTTATACCTTTGGGAAGTGACGTGAAGGGTGGGTTACCCCTTTCTCCCGGCTTATTGGCAAGATTTTGCTTCCAAATTATACCTAGTCAACCTTGTGAAAACTCACTTGAGACCTAATTGGCCATACCCCACTTGACTAGTCATAAGGCTTGTTGTTGTGTATTCAAGTGTTTGCTTAATCATAACATTTAATCTTGGAAGACAAACTTGTCATTGTCCTTGGTGTGTGTGTTCATGCATTTACATTTGAGATCTTTTGTTTGAGATTGCCCAAGTCAAACTTCCAATAAACACTTGCCACATCATCCACATCATATCTTAATCATCATCATCTCTTTAATCCAATCAACATCATTTTACACCATGGAAACATTTAAAGACATAGCACAAGACCTTATTGACATATTTCATGTAGCTCAAACAAGTCAAGAACCCTTAACCCAACAAATCATTCAAAGAGCCCATAAAATTATCCAACAACTTCAAACAAGCCAATCACCTCAAATACAACAACTCATAGCACAAATCCAATACCTCATGGCCAACTGTCAAGTCCAACAAGCACATTATCAAGTCTAATCACCACATCAACAAATTTCACATCAATCCTATGTGTCACCTGTATCATCATATCAACCTCATCCATCCACATATCAAGTTTCCCCTTCATCAACCTATCACACGTCTTCTAATGTCAACCCTTATCCACATCAATCAACCTTTCAACAGTCATTATCCTATTCAACCCCTCCATCATCATCACAACAAAAAATCATATCACAAAAATTCCAAACACCATTCCAACCTCAAGACATTCAACCACAATCCTATGTGTCACCTTCATCATCATGCCAACCGAACCCATTTACCTACCATGTCAATGCTACATCAACATGTCCACCCATATCACAACAAGAACGTAGCTTCCCAAGTCCACCTTGGCAACAAAATCAAGAGCCTTTAAGTCTTAATGCCATCTTTGACAAGGGGAATACCAATCTACTTCATGCACCCTTACCACCATCCAATCAAATGCCTATCCCTAATCCACCATGTCCTAGTCCTAATCCATTGGCCTCTCCACCTTCTAACCAATCAAACTCTTCATTAGCCCCACCATCATGTAATCCTCCATCAAATCAATGCCTTACATTTAGATATTTAAAATATAAATTGATGGCATTACATAAATCCACCAATCCACCTACAAAGGATGCGACCCAAGGGCTACTAGCAAGGAATCAATTGTCACCATGTCATTCAACACATAGACTTGAACACACAAAATATTCCTCAAACATCATGCCAAGTCCTTCAAGCCAACCATGTCATCTACAACCCCTTGATCCAATTCAAGAGTCTCCCCTAGTAAGTCCAAGTCACCCTCCATCATGCTCCTATGTTGTTGACCATCTAGAACATGTTCAGCCCATCCAAGGTTCATCCCCTTGCACTTCCATTCAAGCAACCCAAAAGGTATGTCAAGAGCCTACTCCCAAGCATGTGGAAACATCAAACCCTAGTCCTAATCAAGATCAAATCATTGTCATCCAACCTATCCATAATCTATATCTTTTTTATGATCAAGATGATATCCATAATGATGAAGAGCCTATACATGAGCAACTTGATCCTATACCGATCCATGAGCAAGATATTCCAAATTCACCTCCTCCTAGTCCTATCCATGATCCATCAACATCCACTTCCCTTGATGAGACATATTCCTCCCAAGCACACATAGAAGATCAAAAAAATACCTTGGATCTAAGTGAACAAAATGCTAATCAAGAATCTATTGATCCTCCATCGCCCATTATTGACCCCATTACAAGTCCTCCATCATATCCTATTGGTCTTTCCACCCTCATTCATGAATGGTGCTCCTTAGAACAACAACAACCATTATCTTCCCTTGCATCATTTTCTCCATCCAATAAGGAACTCGTGTCTAGTGTTCCACCTACATCTAGTCACATTGTCCATTGCATACCCCAAGGACACCAATCTCAAGATGTTGGTACTTCCTCCATGCATCCTAAGTCCACCTCCTTCCATCATAAATTCTATCATATGCCTAAGACATATGTTGTCATCCTCCTCCATCATCTTACAAATGTCAAAAGCATGTGACTGTACACCTTCCACCATCAACTTTGCCACCATTACCCCAACTCTTAATATCCCTCCATCTAATCTACCTCCATTACTTCCAACACCTAATATCCCTACCATTCAATCCTCTTACCCATTTATCCATAAATACCCTAACATTCATAATCATGACCAACAAATGCACATATTGTCTAAACAAGAAGCTTCCACTCATTCCACCTATCCCATGGGATTTAAAACTAGAAATTTCAATGCATCTAACTATAAAGTAAAATATCCTAAGGACCCTCATGCCTTAGGACATCAATACAAAATTTCAAAGCCAAGTACATCTAAAAAGCTATATATGCCCTTACCTCCAAAAGAATTTAAGTCTAAAAACAAAATGGTTTGGGTACCTAAGCAAAAATAAATCAATTCCAATGAGGCATCCTCATCTCAAAAATCCCAACCATCCACTTCCACCTCTCCATCCCCAAGGTTGGGCTCCTAGCCCATCAATCTGCTACTCTGCGAAGGCTACTATTATGGTTGGGCCCTAGGCATACTCTCTAGAAGACCGTGTGTAGTCAGCTGTCCCTACAGGTACACCCTGCTGCTCTCCAAACTATCACAAGACATGCTACAACAGATACATCTTGATAACAAGATGGCTCTACACAGTCCTACCAATCAAATATCAGTACTATTTGCAAAGGCTGAGATGATCCACCTCATCATCCCACTACTAGAAATCTTTGTACAACCTCCAGATAAACGTCACCATGGTATCAATCCTGTGACGCCACCAACCAGTTTCACCCATCTGCATCTACTGTAGTGCACCGGCATAGTAGTATGCATAAGGCATCCCCTCGACCAACTGTGGCCTCTGAATGGGAGGTCAAAATATGGCTATGTGATCCTAGGCCCAAATCATCATCAGTGTGGTCCCGCATGAGATACTATTTTCTTGTTTATACACAACCTCATGCAGCTACTGGTAGAAGGTGCCCAATAAACATGGGCCCCAGGCATAAACTGTCCTATCCCACCTCATCCCAATGAGGATGTCTCCCCAACCAATAGGAAACCCATGCCCACAACGGTCAAGAATCAAAATACCACCAATCAAAGTCACCAGGAATGCATCAAAATGAGCATAGTGCTCTGCCATGAACTCCCATCCGATCTCATCCCTGGATGCCAAGTCCTGCACCCTCATCTCGGTAGTATGTCCATAAGGTTTTCTCACCGTGACGAGGGTCGGAGACGATCCACTCTCCTTGAATTGGAACTCGTAGGATGCGGTAGACATCCTCAAGCGTGATAGTCGCCTCACTTGTCGGTAGATTGAAAGAGCATGTCTCTGAATGCCAGTGCTCATACAACACAGTCAGTAGTCCCCTATTCACCTAAATGGTAGGCATATAGGAGACATAGAATAGACCTAGCCGCATAAGTCGTCATTTTTCCCTCAGAGTTAGCTGGTCAGCAAACTGGAATGTTATCGGTCTGCTCTCTCGTGTGTAAATTGGGGCAAGCCGTCTCTGCACAAAGCTGAACAACACATTAGTACTTTCCAGGCAACTGTCAGTATCATCAAAAGTATTCAAGGTTTCACAAGTATCAAAATCAGTCCTAATCAAAGCAAAAGTCAAATGTGTCACGTTGACTGCAATTGCATCAAAAAACATTGAATGTGCCATTTCGTACTTCAAATACATTGCAACATGGCAATTGCATCACTCGGTTGCTCAAATGCATTGCATCTGAGCAATTGTGACACTAAATTTGACACTTACATCACAAAAATGTGAATGCATCTCAAAAATGCGATTGTGTGGCTTAAACGAGCGTATGCATCTCAAAATGATGATTACGGCATTCTAACTTTCAAATGCAGCTCAAAAAGGTGAATGTGTCACAGTTTTTGTCAAATGCTTTGTAAAACCCCGGCCTGACCTAAATTGCACTTGCACTTGTGTCGAACGCGAAGGTGAATGCGGCTTACACGAATGCATATGCATCACAGTGCATTTATTGTTTGTCCTAGAAACCTAGTTTTGGCAGGCAAAATGAAAAAAATACAGAGGATAGGGGTACATACCTCTAGCTCTGAACCCTCTGGTCACCTGAAAGTCTGCATGATCTCGCCGCGATGCTTTGTCACTAGAATCACCATCCTCGTTGTTGTCCTTTTTGCTTTGAGCTCTCAAAATTTGCAAAGTGAATACTAAGAATGAGTTGACATTTAACCCTTTGTCAACCTATTTATAAAGTCAAAATGGCATTTGTTAACTTCATTATTACTGGAGGCTCATTTGACCAACTTTTACCACCCCGTTGGCTGCCTTAAACATGTCAGAATCCAAAAACTCCATCAGCATCTATTATTTCAGTCATCAAATTGATTTATCAAGACCTTTTACAAAAAAATTTGTCGCCGACCCAAAATTTGAAAAATTTCTCTAGGGGGCATTGATACTCTGTACCTTCACTAGGGCATATTCTCGACTTATTTTCTTTGTCACAATGTGACAAGTGACATTATGACAAAAGGCAAAATGTAGACACCTTAAAACGACCTAGGACTATGTTTTTCCATTTTACCACTTTCGGCCCTCTAGCATAATTATGACATTTTAATTGCCTTGGTCCACATTCGACTATTGATTAAATAACTATAATTATTTGATTAATTCATGTCCTTTTATTCTCTATGATTACTAAAATAAATAAATTCTATTTACTATTAAACACGCCATTAATTATCTGTTCTTCCTAATTAAATAAATTTCTAAATTCCCATTTAATTACCCTTCTACCATTTCTTTCCTCGATTATTAAATAAATAAGTTTTATTTATTTATTTAATATGTCACTAACTGTCATAATTAAATGAATGAATTAATTAATTTAATTATTAGTCTTATCTGCTAAATTAAATAATTAAATTTAATTATTTAATTACCAAAATTGATATTCCTCTCATTTTAAATAAATGAAATTATTTAAAATGTCATCACAGTCTTCACTGTCATTTCATTTTAGTAAATAATCTGAAAATTGATTATTTATTATTTCACAAAATCCATATTTTGAATTAATTTAATTCAAAATAGTAACTTTCCTCCAAAAATCCAGTAATCGGGCAGATTCTTGATTTTTCCAACTGGGATCTTCAGCTCTCGGGCCTTTATCTTCTTCATTTTCAAAAATCTTTATTTTGAATTAATTTCCCCATTTATTCTCCACCTACGACCTGGATTCTCCTTAGATGGCGCATCTTGACCACTGACACGACTTTTCCTTAACCCCCGACAGGGATTCTCAGATTTAATCTAGGCCTTTGATTTTAGGTCTCCATCAAAAGTCAATCTCATCTGTCCATTCAAAATGGCATTTTCTATAAAATTCCATTTTCCTCTCGTTTTTCGATTACACAGAGACATTACACGTTCATGAATTACATTATTATTCTGGCATATTTAGGCATAGGCATTTCATTCATATTGTCATAGGCATTAGGCATTTAGACTTTGATCAAATCCTTCAAAGCTTGGTGTAGGACTTAGACATTTATTTCCTGATTGCTCATGTGTTTGATCTGAGGGCAATACGTCAACCAACAAGTTAGAAGGTGTTACAAAAATGAATCATGGAGGTCTCGACGATTAGTTGGTATAATTGTTCTTTTGTTTACTTCCATTGTGTTTTGTAATTGCTTTGGGTTTTGTGATTTATATTGATTTTCTAACATCTAATCAAACCTCAAAATTAACCCTTAGTTATACCCTAGAGATTTGTTTTCGTTATGTATGTAAGGGGATATTTCCAATCCACTTCTAGTAAAATACGCTAAGCAAAGCTGATAAATGAATCTCCAGGGTCATTAGAGGATTTAGGGTGGATCTTTGCCCACACAAGGTCAAGTCCCCATTGTGTGAAGGGCAATGGAGATTTGATTGGCTAAAGTTCCTATGTTGGAGCATGGATTAAATCACTATGTATCTAACATTGGCGACAAGTCTTGAAAAACTCTAGTGTGTTTTTCTCAATGGTTGGCCAATAATACCCAAGTTTCATTATATTTTGACCAAATTAGGACCACTCAAATGAGACCTACATATACCCCCATGTACTTCATGTAATGTTGTGTGTGCTTCATTAGTGTTGAGACATCAAAGAAGGGTGTTGTTGAAGCTACGACGGTAAAGGGTGTCACTGACGATGGTGTATTGGGTGGCTTTCTGGATAAAGGACTTCCTGTGGTTGTTGGATAGGTTAGGGGGGAGGGTTTGGGACTTGAGGTAGTCATAGATGTCTTGATACCAGGGAGAATAGGGGCCAACAAGCTTGCATACCATCTCTGATTCTGGGATATCATATGCAGGGACCAACAACTATTCTACCAAGAATTCAAATTGTGGCACATTACTTGGGATGTCCAAAGGAGATCCAATTACAGCCATTGCATTTGCTGCCTTGTCCTATGCTCTCAGAATTTTCTCAAAAGTCAACATGTGAAAATATGTGTGGAGATTGAGAACCATTCGTTTGTATGGAAATAATTTTTTATCCTTAGTGTCATATTCATCATTGACTTAGTTGATGATGAGTTGAGAGTCTCCGTAAACATGAAGTGTTCTGATCTTCCATTTTATTTTCATTCTAAGTCCTGTCACAAGTACCTCGTATTCCACAATATTATTTTTGCATGGGAAAGCAATGCAGAAAGACTTAGGGATGGAATCTCCTTGTGGGGTGAGAAAAAAATTCCTTCCCCCAAGCCATGATTAGTATGGGACCCATCAAAGTATAGCCTCCAAGGTGACTTCGGCTCTATATAAAAGATGGATTCATCTAGAAAGTCTACCACTAATGGATGATCACTTTGTATAGGTGCTTCTACCAGTTGGTCTGCTATGAATTTTCCTTTTATGGCTTTTCTTTCCACATATTGAATATCATATTTTCTCAAAATCTTGACCTATTTTGCTAGATGTCCTATCAATGCCATGTGACTCAAGAGATATTTGTGGGTCAATTTTCGCTACCAACTATGTTATGTGACTCAACATATAGTGTCTTATCTTTTGAGTAGCAAAGACAACTACTAGGAAAGCACGTTCAATGGCAGTATAATTTAACTCATATCCCACCAATGTCTAACTAATATAATATATGGCCCTTTCCTTTTCTTCATGGTCATTCTATGCCAGTAATTCCCCCAGTGCTGAAGTTGTTGCAAAAACATATAGGATCAAAGGTTTCCCTTCGATAGGTGGCATTAACACAGGTGGTGACAAGAGATAATCTTTTATTAAATTTAAAGCTTCCTCGCATTTATCCCATTCACAAAGGGATACCCTTTGCACAAAAAAGAGGATTAGAATGGTTCACATTTGCCTACCCACCAGATATGAAGCGCTTGATGGATTGTGGTAACTACCCTGTAGAGTCCCGAGTTTGTTGATCCCTTTTGGAGGAGGCATTTGTAATATTGCTTTTACTTTGGCTGGGTCGACCCCAATGCCTCTTTAAGAAACTATGTATCCCAAAAGATTTCTAGATGTTACCCCAAAGACACATTTCTTCGGATTCAAACCGACCTTGTATTCCTCCAATCTCTTGAAGATTTTATCCAATACACATAAATGGTCTCTTCCTTGTCAAAAGATTTGTCAGTGCTGGTCATCTTTACATAATCTTCCATTCAAAAATCATGTCATGAAAATTATTGTATTGCTCTCTCCTCCCGATATGGTGCCTCAGATTTTGCAAGACCAAATGGCATGACCTTCCAATAGTATGTACCCAAAGGACAAGTGAATGTTGTTGTGTTGATCTTTGGGGGAAATACGAATCTAATTATAGCCCAAGAAGCCATCCATAAGGGAAAGCATCTCATATCCTATCATGAGGTCGACTATGATATATATATTTGGTAATGGAAAGTCATCTTTTGGGCACATGCTTTGTTTTAATTCTAGAAAATATGTGCAAAAATGAATCATCCCATTTGGCTTTGTTACTGGCACTAGTTTAGATATCCATTCAACATAATCAATAGACCGTGATGAACCCTCCTCGCAGGATCCGTAAGCTTCTTCCAATTCAACCTTGACAAATAATAGAGCTAATTCGAGGATGCATTCTCTTCACGAGCTTCTTTGTTTAACCGGGTTTGGTACCAGCAACAATGGTAGATGGTGTAGAACCAATTTTGGGATTCCTAGTCCCCGCATACCCATGATAAATCCGCAAAATTGACTTTTCACTCTCATGGAAAGAATTTGTGGAACCCTGTTTCTCTTCATTTTGTCGTGGATGCCAAAAGAGGTCGGTATTTTGGATATTTTGTCATTGATATGTTAACTTCAATGGTGTCCTCTATAAGCATTTTGTTGATTTCTCTTGGGTCACAGGAAGAAAGTCCAATCCTCCATCTTTGAGTGCCTCAAAGAGGTTTTCACCCATAGATACATCTTTTATTTTTACTTTTTTTGTCGTCAGAAGGTGCCCTTCGGTTTTCACCTAAAGATGTTTAATTTTTTATTTTATTTTTTCTTTTCATTTTGTGACTGGAGGATGGAGCAATCTTCCCAAAGTAAGCAGCACAATCTAGATTGATAGAAAATCTAGCCTTATGCTCACCATTGGGTATGCCATCACGTAGTCCCATAAATTCGGCAATGGCCTCATCATTCTGAAATGTGTCCAAGACTGGTGGGCCTTGTTGGTCCCAATCGATAAGTTGTGGGTAGACTAAGGAAATGCCATCATCAATGTTGGTGAATTTTGGGGAAGATGTAGAAAGCATGCAGACGGATTCAAAAACATTGAAAATGAAGTTTTCATCGTCCAATTCCCAATCAGATTCTATCCAATATTCTCCTTCACTTGACTCATACTCATTGTCAAAGTAAGGGACAAAATTACTATCATTATGGTCTGCAGGTTCAGAAGGTCGTTAAGTTCAGGTTGTTGGGAAAAGGGGTTAGGTATATGGCTGATAGGACTGGAAGACGATTTAGGTTTGGCATTGTTCCTTGAGTCAAAGATTCTATCCCAATTTTCTCTTTGGCTTGGGATCTTGGATTTTTAGCTGTATCAAGTTTAAATGTTTTCCATAACTTATGTTTAGAGGTGAGTTCTCCGAGCTCAAGAAACAAGTCATCAAGGTAGCAGTCACTTAAGGATCGTTGGGAGCCATACTCCCGCTCATGGGTGTTAGTTTTAGTGAGGGATTCCTCAATTGTTTCAAAATTTTCTAAAGCATTTACGCTGTCACTCGAAAGCACATTGGTATGTCGATCATCATGTCGAGGTAGTCTGTACCCTAACCCATGATACTTTGGACATTTGGATGGTGCTATAGATTCCCTTTGTCCAGTTTTATTCCTGCCAAGGCCACTAGTTCCATCATATCCTTTAGCCTTCATCATGTCATATCCTTCACCATATATCTTAACTGGTAATGGGGGTAAGTCTTCCATTTCTTTATAAATCCATCCTATAATGTCAGCAATATCCTCTTTGTTCATATCTCTGCATTTTGTGAAAAAAAAATTTGGTGGAACCTTAAAAATTTCCTTAGGTTCCATTCTAAAACATGGTCGACCATAGACCTTCAGAGATGGGTATTTTCATGATATTGTATGTCATATGTATTTTAAATTCTCCACATCCTAGGTCCTAGATCTGGACAGTGGGCTCAACCTTAGGAAGTGAGGAAGATGATGTCATCGTGTAATATGTGGATAGAGTGGATGCGGATGATGATGCGAATGTGGAAGGTTTAATGAATTTGGATGAGTTTGGAACCTCTCAATTAATGGGCACCTGACATTTTGAAATACCCCTTAAGTTGGTGCAATATTGGAAAGGGTTGGGGTCTCCATATATGGTGACTTTTGTGTTGTCAAAAGGAAATTTAAGGCATTGGTGATAAGTGGATGGAACGGCTTTGAGGGCATGAATCTAGGGTCGGCTGAGTAAGATGCTATATGGTAATTCAAGATCCAGAACTTGGCAGGTTGTGTCCACAATGACTGGTCCAACTTTGATGGGAAGAGTGATCACACCAAGAGATGAACGTTCCTCGTCATCATATGCATTTATGACTATGTTCTTTGTAGGGTCTATGCAAGCATCATAAAATCCTAGAGCCTTAACTAGTTTCAAGGAACACATGTTTAGTCCCACTCCACCATCTACTAGAACTCGTCTAACCTTATGCTTATGGACGAAAACCTCAATGTGTAATGCATCATTATGATTGGTATTTCATGACGAATAATCTTGATTAGAAAAGGTTACATGATGGGGTGTGGTGAGATATCTCACCATGGCCTCAAATTGACTAACATCAATGTCTTGCGAGACAGATGACTCTTGCAGGGTCTTATCGAGTATAGCTTTATGCGCGGGTGAAATATGAAGCAGCTCGAGTATGGATATTTGCACAAGGGTTCTACCTAACTAATCAATGAGGTTAAACTAACTCTTGGGTTGGGACTACTTTGTGGATGGACCAGTTTGCGATTACTTTGCAGACAAACCAGCTATTGTAATTTTTAGCTATCATGGGGAGGGCCAGCTATAGTTACTTTTCCACTCCAGGTAGTAGCATTGCATTCAGGTGCTTGTTTAATAGTTATGGTATTGACATAGTCATTAGCAATTCAGACATTGTTAACAATAGGTCCACCAGAATAATCATATGTGGCGTGGGTATAATTGGCTTGATTGTTATTAGTCTTGGGACCTGATGTTCAAGCTTTATTAGAACCATGATCCTACAGTGGGTTCTTATGAATGGTATGGTCT